>JAOBYE010416643.1:0-29133 GCA_025403585.1 Parazoanthus swiftii
AACAGTAGTAGTAGTAGTAGTAGTAGTAGTAGTAGTAGTAGTAGTAGTAGTAGTAATAGTAGTAGTAGTAGTAGTAGCAGTAGTAGCAGTAGTAGCATCAAGCTTTAATGGCATGATAAAAAAAATGTTTTACATATTGCCAAAGCGTTGTGGGAAATAACTAGTTCAATTTACACCAATTGTACAATACATATTCTCTAACAACAACAACAACAACAACAACAACAACAACAAAAAAGAAGGGAAAAAAATATGAAAAAGGTATTCTGTGTATAATACCGTATGATTAACGTAAATATTTGTTGTAAAACATAGGTCATATTTCCATTTCAATGGTGTCTTTTCTCTTTGATAAACGTTTGTGAATATAATTTGCAAAGTGGATTGTCGAAATTCTATCATTTGATGCAAATAACATGGTTAGTGCGTTGGACTGATCATCTGGATAGCATATAAACTGCATTCAAAAATTAAATGAATTTCGTCCTCTATTTCATCGTTTTTACAAAATTTGCATATACGTTTTTCTCGGGGAAGTATTGGTCTGCAATATCTTCCTGTTTCAATAAACAGGGAATGGTTGCTTGTCCTAAATTTAAAGAAGTTTCTTTTCACATCATAGTTTTTTACTTCATCTAGAAATGGTTCTTCAACAAAATTCTCTTTTATTTTAGAAAAGAATTCTAGTCTAGTTGAAGAACAAATTTTGTAGTAGTAGTAGTAGTAGTAGTAGTAGTAGTAGTAGTAGTAGTAGTAGTAGTAGTAGTAGTAGTAGTAATAGCAGCAGCAGCAATGGCTTAATTGGCATGATAAAAAAAACTTTTACACATCGCCAAAGCATAATGCTTCATACTAATTATTACAATGATGTTGGGACAAAAAGAAGTTTTATAGTACGCGTATGTTCAGAAACACTACCGGTAATAACTATAGCAACAAGAGAACGTTATTTTTTCCTTTACTTGTGATTACTAAGTTATTTGTGTAATAATAATAATAACAATAGTAATAATAATAGTAATAATAATAATCATATTTCCATATCATCTTCTTTTCGTTTTAGGAAGCAATAATATGGATGTAATTTGCAAGTTGTTTTATTAGAGTCGGCTCAAGTGATATAAATAAAACAGTGACGTCATTGTGTCTAATGGCTGTTGAATCATCATCTGTTACTACTTTAAGCTTTTTGAAAAAAAAATTATCGATTGATATCATATAAACTACATTTAAAAAAATGTAATTCGTCTTCTGTTTCATTTGCGCTACAAAATTTGCATAGGCGACTTTTTCTTGGCACTATTGGGTTACAATAACGACCTGTTTCAACGCATAAGGAATGTTTACTTGTTACTAAACTATTTATGTAAATATAATCCGTTAGTACTAATACTGTAAAAATTACATTTAACTCTCGCTATCATTGATGTTAAAAATGTCAAAATCGACTACAAGCTTTAGAAAAACCTTCTAAGGACAAAGAGAAGACCAGGGAAACAGATCAATAACATTACTTTGTGCAAAATTTGGCTGCATTACTTTCTGATCTGGGCAAGAACTATTCCAGAGGATTTCTCCAATGTATCTTATGAACTAATTAAAACAACCAGCTTTTGCTCGTTTTTTGCTTGCATCACAAAACACTACATAACAAGTAATCTGCTCTTTTGTACTAATACGTCCTCCAGGTGCTCTGCCATTCATTTATTTTAGACATAAGTTCCTTCTTATGTTAGTATAAATAGCAGAAGCAGCAGTAGTAGTAGCAGCAGCAGTAACAATAACAATAGCAGTGACAGTAACAGTAACAGCAACAGTAACAATAGCAGTAACAGTAACAGTAGCAGTAACAGTGACAGTAGCAGTAACAGTAGCAGTAGCTGTAGCAATAGCAGTAACAGTAACAACAGCAGTATAAACAATAGCAGTGACAGTGACAATAACAGTAACAGTAACAATAGTAGTAACAGTGACAGTAACAATAGCAATAACAGCAACAATAGCAATAACAGCAACAATAGCAATAACAGCAACAATAGCAGATACAGTAGCAGTGACAGTAACAATAGCAGATACAATAGCAGTGACAGTAGCAATAACAGTAACAATAGCAATAACAGCAACAACAACAACAACAACAGATACAATAGCAGTAACAGTAACAATAGCAGATACAATAGTAACAGTGACAGTAGCAGTAACAGTAACAGTAGCTGTAACAATAGCAGTGACAGTAGCAGTAACAGTAACAATAGCAATAACAGCAACAATAGCAGATACAATAGCAGTAACAGTAACAATAGCAGATACAATAGTAACAGTGACAGTAGCAGTAACAGTATCAGTAGCTGTAACAATAGCAGTGACAGTAATATGCAGTGACATTAACAATAGTAGTAACAGTAACAATAGTAGTAACAGTAACAATAGCAGCGACAGTAACAGTACCAGTAACAGTACCAGTAACAGTAGCAGTAACAGTAGCAGTAACTGTAGCAGTAACAGTAGCAGTAACAGTAGCAGTGACAGTAGCAGTGACAGTAACAGTAACAGTAACAATAGCAGTGACAATAGCAGTAGCAGCAGCACTACCATTAACAATAGCAGTAACAGTAACAATAACAATAGCAGTGACAGTAACAGTAGCAGTAACAAAAGCAGTAACAATAACAATAGCAGTACCAGTAACAGTAGCAGTAACAAAAGCAGTGACAGTAGCAGTAACAGTAACAATAGCAGTAACAATAGCAGTAGCAGTAACAATAGCAGTAGCAATAGCAGTGGCTGTAAGAATAGCAGTAACAATAACAGTAACAATAACAGTAACAATAGCAGTAACAATAACAATAACAGTAACGATAGCAGTAACAATAGCAGTAACAGTAACAGTAGCTGTAACAAAAGCAGTGACAGTAGCAGTAACAGTAACAATAGCAGTAACAATAACAATAGCAGTAACAGTAACAATAGCAGTAACAGTTAACAATAGCAGTAACAATAACAATAGCAGTAACAATGGCAGTAACAGTAACAATAGCAGTAACAATGGCAGTTACAGTAGCAATAGCAGTAACAATAGCAGCAACAGTAACAGTAGCAGTTACATTAGCAGTGACAGCAACAGTAACAGTAACAATAGCAGTAACAATAGCAGTAGCAATAGCAGTGGCTGTAAGAATAGCAGTAACAATAACAGTAACAATAACAATAACAATAGCAGTAACAATAACAATAACAGTAACGATAGCAGTAACAATAGCAGTAACAGTAACAATAGCAGTAACAATAACAGTAACAACAGTAACAATAGCAGTAGCAATAACAGTAACAATAGCAGTAACAGTAACAGTAGCAGTAACAATAGCAGTAACAGTAACAGTAGCAGTAACAATAGCAGTAACAATAGCAGTGACAGTAACAATAATAGTAACAATAGTGGTAACAGTAGTAGTAGTGGTAGTAGTAGTAGTAGTAGTAGTAGTAGTAGTAGTGACCAGATATTAGAAGTAAAAAAATATAGATAAAAATATTAGTACGGTACATATATCCAAATCCCAATAATCTTATCAATGTACATGCATGAATATACGAAGTAAAGAAATTTAATATTTTTGTCATTAATCTTCTAAAATTTAAACTAACTAGTCAAATGTGTCTCGAAGTTGGTTTGTTTTGTCAAACAAAAGTTATACTTTGTATGAATGGTTTGGCGTGTACATTGATCTTTAAAACGTACAAATAGTTAAGGATGTTTTTACCTCCGCTGGCTCGCTGCGACGTCTACGATAAAATTACAACACAACACAACACAACACAACACATCGCATCGCAACACAACACAACACAACACAACACAGTACAACAGATACAACACAACACAACACAACACAACACAAAACAAAAGAACACAAAACAACAACGTAATACAAAACAACACAGCACAACCATTACAGCAAAACGCAACACAAAGCAACACAACGCAACTATCACAACACAACACAATACAACACAACACAACTTAACACAACACAACCACCACAACACAACACAATACAACACAACTTACAACACAAACAACACAACCATCACAACACAATAAGCTTTATCTATGCTATATCCACAATGAAAAACTACTGAATTTGTATAAGGCACTGCGACATCAGCCAGTGATTCATTCAACACTCTGCTTTAATAGTTCTTAAGCACTGATACAACAACCAGAACAAATTTGGATTTCTGTTTTATTTTTGTTTCGTAATATTTATTAACAACATTGATTTGTTATAACTCTTTTTATCTTGCTTTCAATTATGGGGGCTTCATACTTTTTACGTGATCCAATTATACTAAATATCGCGTTTAGCTTCCAAGCGTTCGATCCAGATTTGAAATACACATGCATGCTGGTCTTGGTATGGATATGCCAATATCAATAACTGGAAGGTGAATGGAACACTTGCGTTAGCTTGTTGATAACCTTGTCAATTTAAAGGCAAAACTCTGTAAAAAAAGTTAAGATTGATTTAGTAAAAGTCTAGAGCTATCACAGTCAGATTTGTAAAATCTACTCGGTAGCTATAACTATAGGCGTTTGCCTGTTAACGAATTGCAACAGCCAAGTTGTCAAATCTAGAGTCACACAAGCTTTCCTAGCTGCAGTTATATCTATTTACAAAACGAATAAAACTAACAGTTGGATTCATACAACTACAGACAATTCAAAGAGATAACATTGTCGGTAACAGTGAATCGAAACCGGACGGGTCTGTGAAACATGAAAACGCGACTCCATTTTTCGTGAAATTGTTTGGATAGAAATATAATCTAACAGTTTTTAACAAATGTATAGTTCTTTACTTTAAAAGCTTTGAAAGTTCTTAAATAAGAAGACAAAAAACGATTTGGAAACAACTGCTACCAAGTATGTTTCACTGAGCGATAGCAGTCTGAGGTGGTGAAAAGGTCGATTTTGAATTTGGGCTATAGTTTAGATAAAAGACCATTACCAGTGGATCAACATCGAACCACGTGCATGCTCTCGTTCTGATGTGGGGATCAGACGTGGGCGGCTGGCGAGCGAGTTTGTTTCAGGCAAGGCACTGCAACAAGCGAGCGGGCGTATAAGACGTGACTCCTCTCCAAAGAAAACCAGTATTTCTGGACAGGTGCGGAAATCAAGGCAGTCATTGCGAAGGAGGGAGGGAGGGAATGAGTGAGTGTAAGTGATTTTATGTATGTGACGACAAGATCAGTTCTAGACATAATTTTGTATGATATCGAGCTTAATGTCCGGTTTCAACCCGAACATCTCATGCTCAAACCCGGTTACAACAGACGACTATTGACCAGTTTGTATTACTTCTAGTACTGTTTCTATGGTTCCTTCCTTTTCTCAAAGATGAACACGGTATGTAGCTGCTCACTGCAGTGTTAACTGACAGTTCATGCTTTTTATCATTAAGTGTGCTTGTGATAGATTCAGTATGATATACAACTGAAATTCGTATTGTCAACAAGATCTATAGAGGATAGGGAAACTATCAGTTGTATCTGCACTTGAAATGTAAAATACCTCGTCTGTTGTTCTTTTCTTTTGTTGAAAACAAATTGTTTAGAGAGGATGCAAAGACTTGTTTGTGAGGAAACAAAGACCACGCACTCACTTCACATTTTATTGAGAACTTGCACGAAATGTTGACGTCGGCTCCAAAAATGGCTTGTTCAATGGAGTTTTGTGTTGTTTAGTTTTGTATGTTTTACTTCCGTGGGCGCTCTGGACAACATCCGTCGACCTTGCTTTGACCGTTTACGTGGGAAGCTTTTGAAGTAGCAGAAGAATGGCTTATTCAGTTATTCAATATTCGGTATACTTGTTTTTCTAGATCTGCAGCTCGGAGGTTTGACCTCTAGAAGTACTTAAAATTAAAGCCGCCGATACGCTAATGCACTCGCGAACGGAAAATAAAACTCGCGATTCTTATCCAGTCTACCAAGTAGTCTTCACTTCTTTTTTATGTTCCCGAAAAACACTGAAGCTGCAGTACTTCATAAACTTAATTTACGGTAGTAAAAAGTTTAAATTTTTATTTGTCGCGTTTGAACTGCAAAGCTATTTATGTCGTTGTTTCAATAACCGTGACCGCAGCACGATAGTCGTGTTAGTTAGCTCAGACGACTGACAATATAAAACCATATCGAATGAGAAAAAGAAGCAGATAGATTAACCAAAAGTTGTTCTGCATCACAGGAGTGACTCGATGTTTTGTTTATTAAGACAACTGTACGATGAGTAATTTCTTTACTAAGGCAAAGCTCTATGAGTGTCTATATCGTAGACTATAAAACGGCTTAATTACAAGAACGAAATATACCTTTAAATTTGTAGACCAACCAACGCTTCGTATTGAGATAAGCCCTGGTGGCAAACTATCTAGCAAGCACCAGGAGAACTTTGAAAAAGTAACTTCGAAATATATTTCTGTCAACTTCTGGGATGGTCGACTCTAGCCCTGAGGCTAATTATTGTATTGCGAGAATATTACTGTGAAGACTCAGATCACACAATACTGTCTTTATGCACAATATTTTGGTGCTACAAATACAATGTACAAAGGTTCAAGTTATCTAGAAAATTGGTTAAACGGGTTTCTTTCTTCTGAAAAAGTCGATTAAACATACCTCTTCATACGAGCGTTATTTAGAAAATTATTATTCACATAATGACTCATGTTCTATGCCATCGTGTGCCACGTTGGTGAACAACGCACAGATAGATCTTCGAAATATCTCAAGTTGACCTCTTTAAGAGCCTTAGTAATTTGTTCTGAAAGAAAGAGGATTTAGGAGAAGGCAGTTCATGAACATAAAGTCCTTTCTGAACAATCTAAAGTGCAACAGACTGTACATATAGTAAAGATTAACACACCAATGTGATTTGGCCGGCTTTGTGGTGATAGTGAATTATGCTTTTATAGATATAAGTTTTGCTAGAGAGCTGAACTCACATATCTAAATTCTACTAGAAACTGTTTGACATTCAAGAGCCTAAACGTTTTGCTGTTGATCTTCTATCCAGAGACATTAAACTAAATAAAGCGCGCTTCGAGTTTCCTCCACTGTCGCATCAATACATGTATTTAACAATGTTTAAGTAACACTCATGGCTAGACTTGGACATACGCGCAGAACACTTTGAGCATCACATCAAGTCACCTTCAAGTGCAGTCCCACTAAGGCTACTTTTTGAAAACGAAATACGTGATCTTTTTTTGACAACACTATTCCGTTAGCATTCATTAAAACACACTGCTATATTACTAGAAAATATGAACTAAGCCAAAAGGGACGAAACGAGACAAAATGGGCATTTGAAAAATTTAATGGCCAATGGCTAGCTATGCTATCTGAAAGTGTTTTTTCGCGGATGCTTTCCCGAATTTTTCTAAATTAGTTGTTTATGCAATATTAGTTTTAAACAGCATTTTGTTTATTCGCTTACATAAAACGATAAAACCTAACAGAACCTAGCACTAAACGAAATTGCTTTTAATTGTGATCACGTTTTTTGATAAATCCTTCACTTCTTCGGTCTAAACCAGTGATAAATGTCAGAGAAAAACCCAGCAATCTATAAGCACGGGGAAAGTAGTGTTGTCGAAAGGTTCACAGAACAAGTCACTCTTTTAAGTTTCTCCCAATTTCTGTACGATTTCAAGCTTTTCTCTTATAAGTTTGTCTTTCTAATGGGATCGTACAAACATCTAACGTTTTCTCGCTTAGGAGATCCCTCGCGGAACAACGGGCTTTTTAGTTCTAACATAACTAAAGTTGCATCATTTGATTAAAAACATCACCGCTGTACGTTAAAAAAGAAGAGACTAATTCTTACAGAGTTCGTGTTTTTCAAACTGGAAAGTTTAAGACTTGAGAAAGCCTTGGACAGAAGAAAGAAATTGTTTCTTTGCGTGGGTGCCAGCTCGTTGCGTGTCTTTCCACGAGTTTGCGTTTCATATCATTTTACAATTACGAACATTCCAAAAAGATGCAAGTGTTCACTAAAGCGTAAGGTATTTGAAAACAATCTAGCGGCAACAAAAGGTGTTTTGTTCATAAAGATTCTACAGTAGAAATGACAATAAAATAGAGCGATGAACATTAATAGTTGGAAAATAGAGTGTATGTGTTTTAGCCAACTGAATACTTCCGTCTCCGTCTACTCACCGCTCAATCCGTGGCATATATGGCTCCATTGTTTATCGCAAACAATTCTCAGTAGGAACAACTTGAAAAATCCAGTTTTTTTGATCAACTTTGTTGCACATATAAAAAGATCTATGAACTATCCGTTTCGCGGCTTTGGTTTCAGTTGCAACCCTTTTCGAAACAGATGGGAATCAAAATCAAGTCCAATCGGGTTTCTCCGGGCAGTGCGGTAGTTTTGCTGCAGCGTGTTTCGGTTACGTTTTACAGATGTTTAATATCACAAAGCTTTCATGTCAAAATGTTTTGGAGAATGTGATGTGTGGGTTTTAGTAACTCCTCCACATATAGTTTAACACCGATTCTCTTGTTTTAATCTGACCTGATCCGCATATCGGCCGCACGTTTCCTCCGGAACTTCATCCTTTTTCAAGTTTCTTCCGTAAAGCACAATTAAAATACCAAGGGCAGTTAAGTCTAAAAGTGTTCTTGTTTTAGTGGTAAGTAACAAATCAAGACAAATCAATTGAGACTCGAGACCGCCTGGTTAGAAAAGAAGACGCACAGTGAAACACACCAATTAGGACTTTCACTGAACGGAATGTGAAGACGCCCATCAGTTTTAGCAGTGTCGGCAGTTTTTGACAGGTTTGTTTTGCGAGATTTGTACGTGCAAGAGTTAGTAGTAATGACATTTTTATGACTAATATGTTCGTCTGTTGTGCAGACATTTTGTGTTGGAGTGGTGACTCGCGTGTATTTTAATATATACATATAAATACTTCTTCTCATGTTTGGTTAATATTTAACCGTTTAGGTCGGTTTGTAACGTGATTCAAATAACAGATTTAGGAAAAAAGGTTCCTTTCAGTGTACAGAATAGTACGCCTATTAATAGAAGCGGAAAAGAAGGGTGTTGAGCAATTATGTCATTGCAATGTTGATTCGTTTCTTGACAATGGCCTGGTATCTCAAAATCGATCGCCGTATGTGTTTCATAAAGCGAATAAATGCAAAATATCTTATCATCAAAACTAACCCACGAGACAACTGATGAATAGTGCATTTTTTTTTCAGTTACTTTGATGATCTGGAATTTTTATGAATATAGGTATAAATACCAAGGAGCCCGATTAAATGGTTTTGAATTTGTCTAAAATGGAATGTGTATAAATGGGACACTTTTTGTTTCGTCACTGCTTTAAATTAACGAGTACTCCAGCACAATTTTTATTAATGTCACAAACTTTAACGCTAGACATACCAATCAATGTTTTAGCAGATGTACTCTGAAACTGTTATAAATTGAGAAAAAATTCAAAGTGATGTTGCCATTGCAATAGACCAAAAAGTAGGATGAGAAATACTTAACCAGTGGTTCCAACACTCGGATGTTATCATAAGATCTCTTAATGGGTCGGAGACACTGTGCCTCCAAAGCAACGTAAGCCGAACGTTACCTAAAGAGCAATACTCCAATAATTTAATAACTTATAACCCCTTAAACTGGTTCAGCTTTCAGAGTCCGGCGCCCACGTATGAGTCGCTGTGGTTTCGCGAAATATCCTAAAACTAAGGAGGCCTCGGTAAAAGTATTGATGAATTTAGATGTTTTTCATATAAAACGCATCGGTAACTTTCATTCCCACGCGACTCGGAGAAAAATTAGCTGTTACGAATGGTTGACTGTACGGCATTGTTATGGTCACGACTGAAATTACAGAAGCGAAATACAGACATTATCTGATATTGTTTGCCTTCGGGTAACTGTCATGCATTCACTGACCTTCCGACTAGAGCCGTGTACCACGAAGTCAGTGACTGTGAACAATTCACCCGCTTCAGTGGGCAGATAGACATTTTCACACAACAATAAATTGTTGCTCATTAGCCACAGCAAAAAACAAAAAAAGGAAGCGTGTATTAATTTTAGAAAAATGAACAGTCTATGTCAATTATATACAACTTCTTTTAAAAATACAACAATAATACGGCCTAAAATCGCCCGGTCTTTGTTTTTGCTGCAGAGGACTTTTATAGAAATTGCAGCCTTTGCTAGATTAAAAAATTAAAGTCAAACTTAAAGGAACGTAATCGAAATTTTCTCCATTTGAGATGAAAAAAGCATAGAAGATGTCATATACTGAGCTAAATGCAAAGCATCATTCGCTTACTTTTCCTTGACTGACTCGAAGTAGAAGCGGAAGCAATTGCTTCAGTTGAAGATATCGCGTGATGTGGCGCAAGACACTATGAATGATGTACAGGGTAACTCAAATAGATTTGAAACTGTTAATATAGTGTACGGTTTGCTTTCATTTTTATCAATCAATCAGCGCAAACTATTACAGTTTCTATTGACGCGACTGTGAAACACCACCAGAACGCTCGAGACAACTCCAAATTTAAGTTCGTTCACGTCGATGGCGCGTCGAGTGATGTTCGGGAACCATTGAGAAAGTCGTCGGATTGTTTCTGGAAAATTCTTTCGTGACATCAATTACTTGTACGGCTGCGCAGAACTAGTTAGTCCAAGGGCTCGGTCCAGCTGCTCGTAGTTGCTCGTTAAAAGTGGTGACGTCTCCAAATTAGATGCGTAAACATGGTGATATTAATAGCTCGCTTCCTTTCTAAATATAATAAATATCTACAAGGTCGTCGCAACTTTCCAGAGGATTGAAGTGAAACTTTAAAGCTGTCTTCACACTTTTGATCTACTGAATAGCTAAAAGCGGAGAAGACAGCTTTCCTGACCTTTGTTCACTACAGTTGTAATCGTGACATTTGTGCCCTTCGATTGTGTTCTAGTTCGTCGGCGCGTGATCACTGGTCTGTGCATGTGCTTGGCGCGATATAAATACTCTGTATTCAAATCAGTGAATCACAACAGTCACAACCCTGACGGAGTTGCAGTACAATTTCGTCTCTTGAGTTTCAAATCAAAACGACACTACTCAAAATACAGAGTTAAGGTCGACAACCAATGTTTAGAAAAAGACGGCTTTAACACTTATCGCGGTCTTACCTTAGATAACTGCTTAAAAGATTCCCTGAAGCCGCAGTCTTAAATTAATTTCAAGTGCTCGATGGCATATGCAGATATACACGGATACGGACCAGGACTCGCGGGAGGCGGCTTTCAACAAGTCCCCGTGATGGAGTATAACCAAACTACAGCATACGGCATGATGAACGCTGTGCAAGAACCCAACTCACTTACAGCTGGAATATACTCCCTGATGATGTCGTCACAAGAAGACGATCTACAGCAGGTAATTTAAAACAAATTTTAAACTATTTTATCTGAATAGCAGAGTTAGTGAACCGGCTACTTTAACCTCTCATATCGATAGAAAACATTGTTTGTTGACATTCTGCTCGGAAGGGAGTGTGGTTTTCAATAATCAATTAGTGTTTCGGCACCCTGGTCGACGGAAGTATTGCAATGGGGTACGGTAGTACGTACTCGCTTCTCGGCAGACATGCGTCTTTTTATAGGTACTAGATTATCATTTGAGTGACACGAATTAAACCAAAAGTTTTCCTACAAACGTTGTTAGAAACGGCGAAACGTGCCGGAACCCTTTTTTAGTACACCCGGGAGTGCAAGTGATAATTCTCTTTGCTCTGTAGCCTGTCGCATGTTGCAGAGTTGTACAATGTTTTGCAAGATCGGGGTCACAGGTGCATGTAATTGCTTAACTGAAGGACCTTCTTCGCGAGCTCAAAGTGTCACTTCGAAAATAAACATTGTTAGTGATATATTTAGATACATATATTATGTATTTTATGTATATTACATATTAAGGATCAATCGAAGAAAAACTTACAAACATAGCTCAAGTGTAATTACCTTTACATTTATTAAAATCATGATTTGTCTTAAAATGAGATAACTTTTATGCATGCCAAGGGGACACAAGTTTGCCAAAACTGCTTCTAAAATAAAGTATACATCAAGGTTTTCTTTTTGTACATTGTCCAGGAGTTTAAGTTGATGGTTTTATATATGGTTATTGAGCTGCCTGATTTGTCCGTTAGTTTGTGCTTTTTGAGGAACTGAAACAAAAACTGTATACTTGGCCTAGTATACTCTCTTGCATGCTTAGTAGTAAATTTTGTTTTAAAAAGGAGTAGATTCAGTTTCGACTTGATTATCGATTGATCGCTGAACTTTAGAGCTTGTGTCACGGTGACGGTAAGATTGGAATTGAAAGTAAGGTGTTTTCTAGTGTCAAGTACTTTCTCAATATCCAAAAACATCTTAATGATGCATTAAGAGGTAAAGATCGACATTCATTGAAAACACTGCTAAGTGAAAACCCGGAGTTAAAGAGATGAAATGTCAGTAACAATATTTCTTGACTAAACTTGCTGATCGCTGTGGTTTAAAGATTGAGTGTCTAAAACTGAAAGTATCGTTAAAGTGCTAAGCCAGTGATTTTACTTGAACATAGAGTCAGTGCTTCCAATGTTCGGTGGAGACTATCCACGATGAAAGAGATGCCGTAAGACGAATTAAAACGTTTTGGCGCCACTAGTACTTTTAATATTAACTTGACTACTGATTAGAATGCTTGAAAAGGGTCCTGTAGATTTCTAGTTTTTGCTGATAGTACAATTTGGAAGAGAACGAATGAATATCCAAGGGACTTGAAAGTTTATAGTGAATAATATTGAGGCTCTACAGTTACACTAAATTTTCAGTCAAACGCAAGTAATAGTATTTTTGGCTCAAGCGAAGTGCATGTTTAACGTGGAAATACAAGAAGTAATGGTTGTAAATATATATGTTTTCTGCACTGATATGTGAAGAAACTGTTGTACAATTTTAGCCGTGCGAGAGAATATCTTTAACTCATGCATAAAAGCACTAATATATCACGCTTTTTCGTTTTAGACCTTGAACGAAATGGATACGTACTTATATTCGCCGCCAGCAACACCAATTTCTGTGTCTTCCACCTACAAAGTCAACCACCAAGTAAAGGGTGAAATGCAGCCAGTGGAAAGCTGCAACTACACAACAACATATGATAGTAACGCTCGTGAGCAAGCGATCCCTTGCTTCACAGAACCATCACCGAGACCATTAGCAATGCCCCAATCAGTCGAGTGGTACAGGAATCGCGCTTGCACGCAAACTTGCGCCGAAATCGAGAATGACGAGCAAACATTCATGTACGCTGATCAGTGCGTTGAAGGACTGTTCCCGGGAAGACCTATGGATTGCTATATATTTCGCTGTGACTTTCCTGGCTGCAACAAGCGCTACACAAAAAGCTCGCATCTGGGAACACACAAGCGGATCCATACTGGCGAAAAACCTTTTCTCTGTCCGTGGCGTAACTGCGGATGGCGATTCCGACGTTCGGATGAGCTGAAAAGGCACTATCGTCGACATACTGGCGAAAAGCCTTATCCCTGCCCTGTATGCGGTAGATCATTCAGCCGTTCGGATCATCGCGCGTCGCATATTAAGAAAATACACCCGTATTAACTTTGTGTTTGGGCGACGTCCAACAGCGTCCGAGGTTCTTTAAAAACAAAAGTCAACCTCAAATACTGACTGGAACAGACCACCTAACTCAAATCTAAGGAACTGTAAATTTTAAGTCATTTAGGATATTTTAATATTGTAATATACAAACTCGGTTTCAGTCTCACTGAAGTTGATCCCATTAAATGAGTTTACACATGCTAACTGGATTTTGTGTGATATCACGGCAAATTAATTAGAGAAATAATGCATAAACACACATACAGTCGCAAGTATATATAGATATATTCAGTTTTGAGATTAAACAAACTGTTGTGTGTAAAATAACACTGATTTTGACTTCAACTACGATAACTTTCTATTGAAGCATTTGGCTGGGATATGGATTTAGTTTCTTTGCGTTTTAATTACCCCCTGCGATACATATCGAGATCAATCTGCTAGCCCATACTTTGGTTTCACCAGACACACTTTTCTTAAAATTAGTCACTTTCATATTGCCAGCTAGTGGGTATTGTTTCGATCTGTGTTTTATGTCCCGGCAAACACTGACTGAACTACTTCGAACTTCCCCTCAAATTAAACACCAATTTAACAAAAATAAAGCCAAAGTAAGGTACATGTGACTGTGGAATTTTAAAACCCGAAAAACACTTTTTCCTGACATTGCTGCACCACCAAACTCGGTGCAGAACTGGAAGACCGTAACCCTGAATTATTTTTCAATGACAGCTTTTAAAAAAACGATGTAGTACTTTATTAACTTTCCCAATATGTTGGTACGGTGGGCAAAATTAGCTGTAAGTGGAAAACTAGTTTCTTGCGAAAGTCATCCTTGACTGTCCTTTGTCTTTTTCTCTCTGAACGTGGTTATTTCCATATGTTAGTCGCCCGAAGCTATAACTTCGGAGAGCACTTGAGAATATCTTATCTTTACTGAATCTTCTCAGAACTGATAGGTCTTGTAAAAGCAAACGCGCTTCTTTATAGTGTCTTTGTATTCAAAATCATCATCCGTAACATTGAACTCGAAACTAACAAAGACTGACAGTGTAAATAGTTATCCAAAGCATTATCATCATTTGTATTTTGTGACCGGAATCCAAATAAATTACAGCGGGATATATTCCAAGTTTCAACTTCACGGACAGGCATTGTCTGGTTATAACAAAAGCACAACTCATGAGTCATGTATTCAAAACCAGCTATTAAGAATAATTTGATCATTTAAAAATCTATAATCTAAGTAACGAAAATTATTCTTGAAAAACGGAAAGTTAACCAGCACAAATGTTTGATTTTAAGGATTTTTCCCAAAAATTGTCTTCTCGGAACAGAAACGATGGAGACAAAAATGAAATAGAAACCGGGCCAGTATGTTATGTTAAAAAAAATGGTTGCCGCTCGTGCCATGAATCGCATTTTCTAAAAATAGAAACAACCTTTATGGGAATGACAACGGGCTGAGACTCAAAATAACAAAATATTAAGAAGAATCTCCGGCCCTTTTCCGAATTCTTTATCGTTTTGTCATATCTTATTTTTTGTTTCATCAGGTCAAGAAACACGAATAATTTTAGAAAAAATTGAAAAAGCAATGAACCAAACTTGTTTATTTCTTAACAGTATCACTTAAAGAAATATATTTGACATACATGTTTAAAAACTACATCTAGTTAGTATGAAGTGTCTGTAGTTAAGATAAAAGCTTGCACACGCGATTTTTGTTTCAGTTCTTCTCTGTAGCTTATCACTTCGAAACAGAAATGACTGACGGCTTTCCTTTCGAAATTGTGTAGTAATTGAATAATGTCTTAAATCAAAGACCAAACAGAAAGTGTGGCAGGTTTGTCTGTGTTCGTTCTTCCGAACGGACAAAGTTTCCATGGAGATGCGTGAGTTATTCTGTTCTCCACTTCGCTGTTTCTTGAGTAGCGAGAGTAGGCGGGTCGGAAGATCTAAAACAACTTGATAAAATTCCTGCCCTGCATGACCATGAACAGGTTAACATATTCAAACACCCTCTGGCAGAAAAAACTTTAAACCACGCATTTGCTCGGAACTAAAGACTCTTGATTTGACACTCCTACGTTTATTTGAACAAAAAGCTCAGGTAACAAAGGCAACCAAAAAAGAAAAAAACGGTGCTTTAACAAATTCAAAGTTTGTTTAATGTTTGTAAGACGTAACAGGGGAGGATAACACACAAGAAAGTCGCAACAATAAATTAGCAAACAAAGCTATCTTGAGCATGAAAATGAAATTTATAGACACACACTTGGCCATCAGCCCACTTCTTGCGCAGTTATAATAGCTTCAAAATATCTATTTTCACTATATTTTTGTTTCAGTAATTATAGCTATATAATACATACTGAAGAAAAAATGGTTGCTTGTGACGGCACAAAGTTTTAACTCGCCATCAACACCACTGAGCTAGAAGAATACCGCGGGCGCTGTAACTAACTTTAATGGCAGTCCCGCTTCACCCTGAAAGTCCTGCAGTATTGATTGTACTTTAAATATGCTTGCTCTTCAAAATGCCAATATCTTCTTGAAACTGAAAGATTCGTCAGATTTTTTCAATCACGATACTCGTCGATTCGAAATTAACAGAGAGAGCGGCAGGGTTACATTGGCCAGTTCGTTTTCGTTAACCTCGCGATCGGAAAAGTACAAAACTTCAAAACACCTTAAGAATTTATCAATGAACAAAGGATTAAAGGAACACCAATATAAAAGGCGAGTCATAGTTGTGTAGTTGAATCTCCGCTGAAAAATGCGGCCGCAGTGTCAGAATTACAATAGCATAAAAGTGTTTTTGAGCGTCAGTTTGTCCAACAACATACATAAATGCGGTCACAGTGAGTTCCGCATTCTTCACTGATTCTTGCAGCTCAGGCAGTTGCTCAACTGAAGCCAACCGATTTCATGCCGGCACGGTATTGCGAACAAATTTTGAATGTGTTTCTGCTTAACCACAAACAGAAATGTTTAGTCTTCTACGATGAGTGGTCACATGAAGTTTTAAAAATAGCTCTAGTTGCGATAGTATTTGGTTGCTGCATAGCATTTTCCGTGGGAAAATATTTGAAACGTTCTAATATTTCTCAGCAGGCGGTAACTTTGAACCTCCATACCTTTTGTCAAGAACTGCTGCCTAAATTGAACATTTGAGGTTAAAATAATTTAAATTTTGAAAAAAAACCCAAATGTTTTCAATTCTATAATAGTAATCTTCAACCCGTATGAAATTTCATGTGTTATCATAGTTATACATTAAATGTCACAGTTTTCAAAAGGGTATGAAATTATTTTAAAATATGTAAAAGAACAATCCATTTGTGAAGGGAATAGTTTTTGTTTTAAATTAAAAATGTTGACGGTTTTAAAACGAAGCGCATTTCAAAGCTATTTTATGA
This sequence comes from Parazoanthus swiftii, assembly GCA_025403585.1. Taxonomy (NCBI): domain Eukaryota; kingdom Metazoa; phylum Cnidaria; class Anthozoa; order Zoantharia; family Parazoanthidae; genus Parazoanthus; species Parazoanthus swiftii. The sequence continues at coordinate 17,122 of JAOBYE010416643.1, forward strand.
TATGAATAGATGAAAAAGAAAAAGGCAAGTCAAAGCGAAACTTTTGGAAGTTTATCTAAAAAAATACGACATTGGCGAGCCCTTTAACACTAACACGTGTTACAGAGAATGTTTGGTGAATTTCACGCGAACTTTGCCATATGTTGTTGTTATCTCTTAAAATTTTTGTTTTTAAAACTTTGCCAATGTCGCAGTTTTTGGGGTAAACTCCCTAATGTTTTGTTGCTACCCACCTTGACTTGTTCTTTTTATTCCTAGCATTTAAAAAGAGGTCTTACTTCAAGTTTTCGAACGACACGTGATAAAGGTTTATTGTGAACGATAGCTTTACTGCAATGTTACTTCTTCAAACAACATGTGCTTCAGCTTTTTTATTGTAACTTCTTTAAAAATTTGTACCCAAAAGCGGGTCCTCTTGTAGACGCAAAACACTTACTGGAGTTGCTTAACAGTGTCGGTGTACATGAATCTTTTTGTTAGTCATTGATTCTAGTACACCATCACTAATTCCTTATAATATATGCAGAAGAACTTGACCTGCGAAAAAGACAAGCTTTGCTGTATGCGCTGCGGATTGCGTGTGTTGGAGAAGCATTCGGACATTTTGACAGCGTCAGATCAGCCATTCCAAAATTCGGCGTATTTTATAACAAACCCCAAGACCAACTGTATAATTTAAAAGATTTTGTAAAAGATGAAGCGAAAACTATTTAGCTCTTAACAGCCTGCAAGACTGGTCCATATGGGCCCGATTGTTTGAAAGAGGTTTTCAAAACTTCAACTTGCATCTAAGTTTATCTCTTTATAGATTGATTTGGGCTGTTTAATTTGGGATTGCCTAAGTTGATTTTCTTGAAATATTTAACAAAAACTTTTCATAAAGACCGGATTCGTTTCCCTAGATAAACATGTTCAATTTAAAATTTCGCCTTATTCGGGTATACTGCAATTATCATACCCTAACGCTAAAAAGTTTGTTCATACTTGTGAGATAGGCAGACGCGTAAACACAGGAATAAGAGAGTTTTATAACAAAGTAAAAACAAAGAAACATGGAGTGATTTTATCCCATTGTCACCCACCTGGTATTCCTTTATCTACAAATTTCTTACAGTTGTGTTGATGCTCATTCCACTAATGTTTACCTAACGTTTCACTCTCATTGGTTCATCTCAAAAAATACCATGCAAAGTCGGCGCCTATTTTACTTCCATAGTTTAATGATCCCTCTTACACACGGTTCATCGAGAAATGGGCCTCTCCTTTTCCTTTCTTGTTTTCGGACTTTACAAAGTGTTGCGTGTGAGTTTCAATTTCACGTTGTGAGGAGTTTAAGGTAGAAGCATGACAAATTTGCAGTCGTCTGATATCGGACAGTAATAATGATGCGGTGAAAGGTAAACCGCATTATTTGCTCGAGAAATACGTTCGGCGCTCGGTGTGTGTATTAAGAACTGATCTGCATGAGGTGGCTAAGTACCAATTAGTGGGACACGTACTAAAAAAGCAAAATGGTTTGACCGCATTGCTGCCAAAGTATAGCATCTTTTAAATAACATCTCCCCGTTGATTTATTAATAGATGAACTAGAGTATCCAAAAATGCAACAACACTTTGCAAGATCTGACATGTAAGGTGATTTTTTTTCCATACAAAAAAGTTTAAACTGTTGTTGTTTCGAAAAGGGAGTGCATGAAGGAGTTGGGCGACCGGAACATATCGTGTTTATTGTAGTTGGCGCTTTGTTTCCAGTGGGCACTCCACCACCCTTTGCCTTCTAATTATTGTTTCAATAAATGATAAGTTTAACGGTATATCTATAAAGTAATTTTTCCCCCACAGCTTCAGTCTTTGTTAAATCATGTCACATTGTTGTCAGCTTTTATCAATACCTTTTATAAAAGTAGAATGATCCTCGACTAACGTTCCAGTGATCAAAGTGAAGAAAATTAATGAGTTGTCATTTAACAGGCACACGGTCTGTCTCCAATAATAAAGCACACTGTCTCCCATAGCGCTCTCTGTCCAATAGGAGATCTTTTAAATCTGTCTCTAACAGCAGACACAATTTTTAGTCCAAAAATTTAAAAGAGCTCACTGGAAATTATCAAACAGTCTTAAGAAAGTCAAAACGATTCAAGCACATGGTTTTAGAAATTACGATGTTGACAACCATTCTAAACATTTGCATCTTGGTTAATGATTATTGTTACCAAGGTTTCTTCTTTGTGCTGGAAAGTGTACTTTGGTTTTACAATACCATCTTGATAAATATTGGTTGTTATCTGTAATTAACTAAAATTAATTGATAAGCAATAGCTTTCCGATGCTTAATTCGTGCCGGTACTTTGAAACGTGTACTTTGTTTCAAACGCCCGTTGTCAGCTGTGCTTCAAGCATCTCCTCCGCCTTCTCTCAATTTCAAGAAACCAATAAATTACCTTTCAAATGGTAACGTGTGTTTAAAGAAGAGCTTTGATACCTTTTTGTCACTTCGGTGTTCATGTTTTAAAACCAATTGTAATTGCTAGTTGACGAAATTGAGCTGCCTTTTGAGCTAACCTTATCAGCGAGTCAGCTGAAAAGGTAATACAATAATTCTAAATCATAATAGAAAGAAAGAAAGAGACTTTCGCTTCGCACCCAAGTGTATCCAGTATCCTTTTTAAACAAAATAAACAAAAGAATTTTGGTTTTAAAAGAATTTTCATTTCAAAACACAAAAGAATTCGTTAACTGCGCGTTTTGCTGAGCTTTGCTGGTTCAAATGATCGATAATGATGTACCTCTATGTGCACGCATAATGTGTCTTAAACAGTGCAATATACCAAAAAATGGATTGTTCAAAACATTCTCCAGATCTCTAAACGACATTTAAGTGAAAGCATGGCGCCTTTGACACATACAGCTGTCACTCACGCTCCACACCAATATATGTTTTTAATAGCTACGCTACAGATACAACGTGCTTAGGGGTCGTCGTAAAATTAATTTGTTAAAGTGGGCGGGGGATGGTTCTCACAAGTAGGGGTGGATACGTGAGAAAAGTGTTTGTTTTTGAAGACAGAACGTCATAAAAAAGAATGAAGGCAGCCATAGCAAGTCACCCTTTGGCACAACTTTGTTGTCAAGACTTGAACTGGAAGTCAAATTTGAGGATGATGCCGCAGTATCGCGATTGCATGTTCAGGATGATTCACCGTAGGGGTCGTCGTAAAATTAATTTGCTAAAGTGGGCGGGGATGGCTCTCACAAGCAGGGGTGGATACGTGAGAAAAGTGTTTGTTTTTGAAGACAGAACGTCATAAAAAAAATGAAGGCAGTCATAGCAAGTCACCCTTTGGCACAACTTTGTTGTCAAGACTGAAACTGGAAGTCAAATTTAAGGATGATGCCGCAGTATCGCGATTGCATGTTCAGATGATTCACCGTATACAAAAAAAAGGACAAAAAAGAAATGAACATTAAGGGGAGAGGGAGGGGTTCAGTTCTAACGTCCATTAAGCAATATCAATTCATATTCCGACGGCCCGCCCTAAGCAAAAGACAAAACCTAGACTTGTTTTGGTTGTCGAATTTCAGTCCAATTTAATTGGACTCGTTAAACTCGTCTACAAATGTAAGAAACTGCCAGTATTATATTATCATTTTTCATTTTTAAAAATACCAAAAAAAAGGTGTTCTCTCAAACTATCTGACATTAGTGGAACGCCAATATGGATAATACTGAGGGCAGTCAATGGTAATTGACAGCGATGTGCTACTGTTGGCAGCTGGCAACGATTGAAACGTGGATCGCTGTGACTCTACGATATATGTGGACAGCAGTTGAGCAGTGATAGCAGGTGACAAGTTGTGTGACAAATATGGAGAGTACGACGCTGTGTGACAACTGAGCTCAGCGCTCTGCCAATGCCTGACGACGGACAACAGTGTGACAACAACATAAAGCCTGGTTTCCATATAGTTGTATTTGTCCTATCAGACGTATCAAACTAGCCCCCTGTAGCGCAACACAACTTGATGCTGCTCATACGACAGCTGTGTATCTTGGGTTTCCATATAGTTGTCTCTGTCGCTTCTGTTGCATAAACAGCCGAGAACCCGACGGGACCTGCTTTACCTTTCGTAGCCATCGCCCGCAGCTTGAGCGAATGCTCTTGTACTTTTACTCTGCTTATTCTGCAGTTAGTTTGAATTTCTCGCCCAGTGCTTTCCAGCAGTTTTCTCTAACTTGCTTGTTTTTGTAATCTTTGGAAAATTTGTTATAAAGACATTCATACTCATTGCGCTGAAGTTCTTCCATGAAAAAAGGGACCGAATATTCAACGCAACTTTCGACATCCGCCGCCATGGTTGAAACAAAGAAGTGCGTTCTGGGACACAATTTTGTTGCATTTGTCGTATGAGTGGCTTGCGGTGGTTTCCATTTTAAAATGCTATCTCGCCACGCCCATTTCCTGTTGTATCTGTTGTAGGAGATAGAACATATTCTATCTCAAACAAAAAGTTCTATCTGTCGTATTGGGCGGTTGTATGTGAGGTTTCCATATCGTTATATCTGTCGTATGAAGTTTTTTCATACGACAGATAGGATACATAGGACAAATACAACTATATGGAAACCAGGCTTTAGGTTAAACAGCGATAGCAGTCGACAGTCTGTGACAGTGATATAGAGCAGAGTGCTGTGTGGCAACTGATAGCACTTTGACATTGATGGCAGCTGACAACTGACAGTGCTGCAACGACGATATTTTTGATAGATAGATGTGAAGGAGGTCGTCAGGCAAACATAAAAGTTGTCTTCTCCAGAGTTCCCAGTCGCGAGCTGGTCAAGTTCTAAGATCAGTCACTGAAAACGGCTATCCGAAGTTTCAACGACAGCCTGTCTGCCAACCTTACAAAGGACCTTGAGAGAAACCAGCAGCTTTTCATCCCTTTCAAACGGTAACACCGTCATTGTTACACAATTCAAAGGTCTCATTAATTTAGCTGACGGTCACAAAGTGCTCACATTGAGGCTGTTTAACCAGGTTCTTAGCAACGCTAACCACACACTACATATCCTTTTAACCGAAACAAACACTACTTTAGACACTTTTTTTAAAAAAATGCGATCTTTCAAACACAATATTAAAACAGAGAGACTGGACAAAAGTTTTATTGTTTCTAACAGTCTCAAGACCTTCTTGTATTTCTACAGTTTTTATATTTTTAGATCTTTAAATCAATTTTTATCTTAGCTTTTTGCCCTTTAAACTATTAAACATTTTGTGCTTGTAATCCATTAGTAGCCTATAGCTACAAGTCTTGGCGAATTAAATTTATCATTATCAGTTTTAAAGTTATTATTGTTTTTATTAAAAACCGCTGCAACGTTCCTAAAGACAAAAACAGTGTATGTACAAAAGAAAAATGCTTCAACGTTACTGAAGACACCTAACTGAACAACCATAGACTACTTTCAATATACACTCCAGTGACTTTGGGTCGCCGAAACACAGCAAACGTATGATAACTCGATATGTAGCTTTTGTCAGTGGCCACTGAGGCATATTAAAAAAGGGGTCTATTGTATCAAGAAACACTAGTTACTGTAACTGTAAGAAATAGGCAGATGAAGCAGAATCTAAACACAGCTCTAAGTGTTTTCATACAACTGAGCAAAGGAGAAGCACTAGATCAAGAGAGCAAGTCAGAGTTGGCTTCGAATTGATGTCCAGCGCCGTTGGGTTTTGTAATATAACTAGCCATCGTCGCGTACAGATCTAAGCCACGGATATAGACAGTGATATTAGCCGGTTTGTCTGCAACGAAGACTGCGGGATAACTGAAGCGCGAGCAAGTCACGAGAGCGAAAACAGGAATTCGAGCCCACGCTACGAACTAATGGGTTATACCGCAGAACCAAGTATAGGGCCGGATATCTGAGATGCCGGAGATGCTGAACGAACGCTTGGTTCGAAGCCAACTGTGTCATGTCATTTTGAACAGGTCGCATAGATTTATCAACCGGCAAAATAATGACCTCAGTCAGTTTAAATAACAACCTAGGCACATTTAAAAACGGCAGTAAAGGATCGTGATTGGCCCAGACGTACATTGGAGCAGTTGCGTAAAGTTATCTGTTTATCGTGTGTTTCGCGCAATGCTATAGAAACTTTGCTTTTACGTTACTGTGCGCAAATCGAACTATAAAATTTATAGGTGTTCAGTGATACACGCAACAATTCCTTCATCCGTGCAATATTGCACAGTATAGGAATTCAAACTATGTCAATTCAGTCAGATATAATCTGTGGAGTCATAATAGGGTTCGCAGTCGTCACTAGTCTCCCCACTGCTTTCTCCACCTGCGTTGTCACTGGGGAGATTGTGGCCAAGTCCCGACTTTGCGGGCAGTCGCGAGCTAACCCAAGCGCGCGAGTATCTGTCATTTTCTTCAGACCTATCCATTACACCTTCACCACGCCCTGCCGGTGCCCCTTCTGAGACAAGGCTTATGGATTTAGGTTTCTCAGTTTTCTGTGAACTGTGAACCCTGCTAGTTGTACCCTGATGTTCGCCGCCTTGCTTTACACGCTCTCTTTTTGATCCCCGACTAAAAGACTTTTTGCGTTTTGATGCTCGATGTTTCTCGTGTAATCGTTTTGGCTTTTTCCCTGTAGTTTCACGAATAGAACTTCGGGACGTTTTAGTATCAGTTATATCGTGCAAATTTAGAGTAGTCATATCCGAACTTTTATCGGGATACTTTCCAGTTCTGAACGTTCCGTGCTCCTGAAAATCTTCCGTTCCTCCATAAGAGGGCTCCATTTGTCCGTAAAATGTTTGTTGTGCATCGTCTAAGTATTGGTTCTCTTGTAGATTTTGCCGCCGTTTCGTTTTGCTTTGTCGATACCATTTACTTCTTTCGTGACGTTTACTATCAAGGTCTTCACTAAACTGGCGCCCGCGTTCTCTTCCAGATGCGTTTTCATAGTATCCAGTCATAGAGCTCGGGCCGGGGATGTTCACGACAACACTGGTGGGTTTTGCCCTTTCGTAACTAAGGTTTGGCTGCGAGGCATTCACTCTGTCATCAAAGCGACACTTAGAGAGCCTAACTTCACTTGTAGCTTGTTTTACTCTACGTCTGTCAACCGGCTGCTCGTCAAGGAAGTGAACACTGGCCACTGATTCGCCTGTGAGGCCATCGTCCCGTGGTGCAATGTCTGTACCTTCGGAAGAGCTAGCAACGTATCCGTTTGCGGAAAGAGAGCGAAAAGGTTCTGACATTGGTTGCTTTTCTATGTCAAGGGAAGCACTTTTATTCAGTTTCTGGGGCGACACATTATAGCCATCTGTGTATATGGCTGAGTGTTTTGAGGGTACATGACTAACAAATGAGCGAACAGCTGCACGGTCTGTAGAGCTTCTCACTGCCAAATTACCTTTACGTTTCACTGCCGGATCTGACATAGTAACACTTTCTGGGTAGCCACTCGGTCGAGGATGAAGCACCACTGCGGCGTTAAGGTCTACTGAGCCATTTCTATTATCACGGTTGCCATGGAAACCAGGATGAGCCTCTACCGAGGCTGTTAAAGGTGAGGCCACATTTAATGAAATTTTGGGAAAATCGGACAATTTTTGACTTTTGGATTCCTCACGTAATAATCTCATATCATCGTAAGAGTTTCCAACATTGTGGCTCCGTTGCAATGACTCACGATCAATACTAGTACTTCTTTCTGGAACCCTGAAACACGTGGATTGCAATCGCTCAATATCCTCTTCAGTAAGCGGCAACGTCGATGAAGATTCATAAGTATTAGCTGGCTTTGGAGCCCTTCTGATATCCGGAGCAGTGTTAAATCTTTGAATTGTAGCTCCGCTTCTCTGCTGTGAATACTCATTACCGACAACGTCACAAAGAGACCGTGAGGTTGACGGACCAGGGTCACAAGAAGGGCTAGTGATGTTTTTGTAATACCCCGAATCGGGAACTGCTCCCATAGAAAGAGCTTGTTTGAGTTCTTCAAATTCTGTTCTCGAGATGAAATTTTTAGTGGACAGTTCTTCTAGCTCAACAGTTTGTGTTCCAACTGTACTAACAGAAGTAGCCTTTCCAGGAAAACTCATCGCTGCCGCCAGTTCGTCGTCACAGTCGTAATAAACTGACTGGCCATCCTCACTGAGCGAAACTACAGAAGCTCTCACTTCCGCAGGCACCCCACCATCTTTGCTCTTTTTTACCATTCTTACAACCTTAACAACAAGGCCTACTACCGTCTTCACAGCACTGGCTGGGTTCTTGCTGGCGTCTCCTGCTCCAGATGCTAAGGACCCTGCCATGGCTGCCATCCCAGCGACCGAGTCAGCACCACCGGGAGCTCCAGCTGACGGCTGTGTCTTTTTAGACACAGAAGCTCCGTCTGTCGGAGCCGGCGCTTGGCTGCTGCCCGAGGAAACGGGTCCCGCGGTAGCGTCTGCTGCTTGCTTTTTCTTGCCTTTATTCGCTACTCGAACCACCAGTCGAATAAGACGAACACCAATCTGAATTATCCCACCAGATTTTCTCTGTGCCGCTTGAACGCCTTCTTTTGCTTTACTTGTTGCAGCACCTGCTGTAGCCGTAACATTCGCAGCCATTTTCCCCGCTTCTTCCTTGGCAGTCTCCGCAACGACCTCGGTCTCCGCTTTCAACTTCTCTACCGTCTCCTCCGGGTTTTGTGTAAGACCTACCGAACTTACGACACTATTAACGGCACCAATCTTTTGTGTTGTATTCAGCATTGTTTGTGTAACACCTGCTGTACTGGCCAAAGCACCTGTTGTGGTCGAGGAAACTTCCCGTTGAATAGCAAGCGCTTCGTTTTGCAATTTCTGTGTAACTAAAGGAACGTTAACTGGGTTTAAAGACTGAAGCCCTTGGCCTGCAGTTAGTAGTGTTTCATTTACCTTTGCTGACGTGTGTACAACACCTTGGGCTGTCGATGTTATGCCTTTTCCCACTGCAGCAACTTCTTCTCGCATTATACCCACACTCTCGTTCGTTATGTCTTGTAAAGTAACCTCCTTAGGCTCTGCAGAAATTGACGAGCTATGTAAAGCTCCAGGTTTCTCTGTTGCCATTTTTGTGTCAGCTTTAGCTGGTATTTGCGTGTCTTTTGGAGTACTTTCTGTGGTTTGTTGTTCCGTAGTTTCTGGACCTTTCTCCTCTCCTTCCTGTTTTTTACTCATAGATCGCTTTAATTTCATTACCAGGCCCACTGTCATAACAACAACCCCGACCACCCTCTTGACAGTGCTTTGCGGAGGGGGACCATCAGGGGGGCCTGCTTCGCCTTCTTCCCCCTCTCCGCCTTCTCCTTCACCTTAAAAATAATGGTCAAAATTTGTGAAAACGTTACTACAGCTTCATTACTTCGTTTCCAGCGTCTTGAGATTTTCTCCCACACGAACCAAACTTCAGGACATTGGAAAATCTTTAAGTGAGTTGCGAAGCAATGAAACATGCTTATTGCGCCAACTACTCAACAAGGCAGTAAGCTAAAATCTTAACCAAACTGTTTGGACGATAACATCAACCCCAATTGCAGCAATGTTAAGTCAAAAATTGGCATGAGGAATTTTTCAACTGTCATTTAGTAATATTAAACAGCTAGGCGGGGTGAGGGGGGGGGGGTGTATTTTCAAGTATTTTTGTATACATTTACCCCTTTTATAGCCTAAGAGCTGTTTTAGGGCTTGTTATTAGTCAAGATTGTCGAAGATTAGTTCCCTCACCAGCTCGTTCCAACAACTTGTGACCATGATTAAAGGTTTAATTAATTCTGCAAGCTTAATCGCGGATGTCAGCTACTTATTAACTACAGCATCTCAATAAGAAACCGCAATTTAAATATTACTGAGTTTTGAAAATTTTGACTACCTGCTGCTACTTTTACCGCACTGACTTACACACTTTTATAAGAACAAACTAATAGTTTATTAGAAGTATAGTAATTGATGCTTGGACATTTACTGGATTTCAAGAACAATTCAGAACAACTTCAGGGCTAGGAACGGGCTCATAAAAACAGAAAATCATCCGTTTTTTTATTCATAACAACAAGAAAATTTACGAGAAATTCTTGTTTTAAACTGTCAAAAAAACCTTGAGAACACTAAGTCTTGGCTAAAATCATTTGATTATTGTAAAAATATAGTGCGCACTGAAGAGCTATACTATTGAGCTTCTGTAGGTGGGCATACTGACATGCTTTAAATATTCAACTGAACACTTGACATAAAAATTTGATAACCAAAAACTATACTGGAAGCCTACATTTAAAAGAGGAGATTGTTCCATTTTACCTTCTCCGTTCTCCGGTTGAGATCCCTTCTCTCCCTCTGTACCATCGCCTCCTTCTCCGCCTCCTTCTCCGCCGCCTTCTCCGCCACCTTCTCCATCCTCCATTCCCTCTTCTAAACCTTCAGCAACGTCTTCTACCACTTCCACAACATCCTCCAGCATATCCAAAGCCTGGCCAAGCCCTCCCTCGTCCGATTTACGCTTGCCTTTACGCTTCTTTGTGCCAAATAAAAACACGGAAGATGTCACGATAAAGGAGAAGGAAGGGAAAAAAGCCATTTTCCACCCGGCTACACCAAACATCCCCAGGACGTCTTTGATGAGTCCCATAGTAGAGTCGACTACAGCCAGAAATGTGACGATTTCAAACATAAACTTGTCGATATAGTCAGCAAAATCCTCTACAATTTGTAACAATTCTTCAGTTACAGTAAGTTGGTGCTCCGGAGGCGGCTCTTCTCCAAGTAAGTCGTCCATGTTTGCTGCAACAGTGCTTGAAACGAGTTTTCAAAACTTGATTATTTATGCAAGTTTCAGTTGATAGCAATATTTAGTAAAACACTATTTGTTTACAATTTGTATTTATTTTTGCTTTATGTTTTTAATGAGAGGAAACCGCGGACCTGTTGCTAAGCTGGGTAGCCATATTCTTTTCTGGTTAGTGTTTTGTTTTGTTTTCATAAAACATATGTCACTGACCTGCTGTTTTTCTTGTTGGGACAATTTTACAGAAACCACGACGCTCATTTAAAGTCTTCACTTATGAAACCCGCGGTGCACACTTCTTTTAATAAGGCACTCAGGCCATCCAAGCCAGTGAAAATTAATGAAGACAATCGAATTATATAAGACTTTTTATGGGAAAGCACGAACTTTGCCATATGTTAGACTATGTATGAGGGAAATGTACGAGAAGGCAGGAGCCGTACGAAATATATTACTCTCATGTGCAAGTTATGTAGAATTGTAGAATCGTACAGATTTTATGATTCTTACGATTGGTGATTAGTTACCGTTTCAGTATCTGTTTTGAGAAACAATTTGTCGACTTCTGTAAATTCAAATACGATATGAGCCGTGTGAATTATAGGACTTTGTATCGGAAAAAACATTTTTATTGAATCCGGAAAAGTGAATGCTGTAGAAGATACCAAAAAAAATTGAAACCAATTTCAGAGCATTCGCCGTTATTCTTACTGTTTCGAACGCTTAGTCGGCGGTTTTCAAGTAATTTTGAACAGTTTGAAGGAAGGTGTCATCCATACTATACATATAGGTTTCGATACGAAGTCGTCGATAATTTTCACTAATGTTAAAACACGGTTGGGTGCATGGCCTGTGTAAGAATCAGATAATTCTGACCCAGCCTCGTTGTTCAGTCTTATTCTTTGCAAGTTCTGCTTCAAACAACGCAAAATGTTTTTACTTTGTTATCCGCGTTTCATACATTAAAAAACTGCCAAAACTTAAAAATTGGGTTTTTATGGTCTGAGTCAGCGATTGCGCCTGAGATTGTTTCTAACTTGTTCTTAAGAACAATTTAGATTTAACCTAACAGGGCCGTAGCAAGGGGTGGTGCCGGGGGGCCCGTGCCCCCCCCAGTTTTTTTCCCAGCAAATGTATCAAATGTGTCAAGCTCAGCAAATTGCTCCAAGTTTGAGTGAAAAACC
>JAOBYE010416644.1:0-14093 GCA_025403585.1 Parazoanthus swiftii
GGGGGGGAAGACAAGGGTTAATTCATTTTCGAGACAAAAAAATTCTTTTGCAATTTCAAGCCTTCCGTAAACTCTCAAAAACGAGAATGATAGCTTGGTTACAGTGGCTACAATTCCACGCAGTGCATGGAAATCTTAAAACAATGTTTTAAAAGTGTTGCAACTGCTGTAAAAGCATCTTGCTGAGATGAAGAATAAAAGTTTTGCCAATAGTTTCTTTCAAAATTAAAAAAAAGAATAATAAAAATTATCATGCGGTGCTTATTGAAATTTCCTGCGGGCAGCGACGAGAACACGTCAGTTCTCTTTGTAATAAGAACAGCTTCCCCACCGTACTGAATATAAAGAATGGTAAAACACCGACAGCATGATCATAAAAGGCTTTCTTCAAGACGCTTTTATATATTTCGCAATGGGAAAACAAAATCAGCAGGGTTTCTTAATCATCCCGGTTAATGTGAAAGCAAAGATAAATAAGGTAAAAAAAAAGTACTCCCCTATTATCTGAAAAATGACTATAAACAATTGTTTGGCTTCAAGAAGAGAGAAAACCATCCAATTTCCAAAACAATTATCCTAACAGAAAAATCTCTTACTGCATGCCAGTATCTGCTATTCTCGCATAACGTCCACCGCCTATCTAAAGCTCAATGCTTTCGCTAGCGCTTGTGACAGTTTTTGAAGCTGCCTAATTCGTGGCTACTCTCATCATGCGCGCACGCACTCGAGTTCCAGACAGTCTCTCTTTGTTCCCTCCGGAAACCCACGGGCGATCCGTCGATACGTGCGAAAATAAAAAGGCCAGTCCAAAAGTCTGCTATCTCTGACGATCTTATAATTACGAGGGTTTGGGGTGGAAGGGTGGAGCGGCACTTTACTTGTATAAAATAAATCTGCACGATCTGTGCAAACGAAACTGGTTTTTGCAACGCTTAAAATCTTCAAGAAAGTGCAAGGTAGGTGGCCGATTGTAGACAGACAACAACGAAAAACTGCACGCAAATAGCTTTTCTACCAGCCACATCCCTCGAAATTCAAATGGCCGTTACTTCGGCAAAAGACCTTTGTGAAAGGGTCTGAATAAGTAAATTATTGATACAGACAGCTCAAAGAGGAGACGCTAAATCAATATTGAAAGTCAATCTACGCATTTTTGCGCCTATTATATCTAATGTGTGCAAGCCACCAGACCGTGTAGTTGTCAAGCACATTCTGAAAAGGCTGGAGATGACTCTTTTGTTACCTATTTGTTCACTCTTATTCAGCTTGGTTTTTGATTTTTGTTTCTACAATAAAGCAAAATTATTCATGTCAGTCTCGGGATTGACGATCTCTTCTCTAAAACCCGTCCAATATGGCGCCCAGCTCTTGTAGATTTCAATCAGTTACTACCAAGTACAGAGGTTAAACCGCCTGGAATATTACAGAGCCATAATTATTCTGAACTTGCAGTATTATCCGAATACATTAGTCTTCTGATTAGTTTTGTGTGACTTTTACTGACAAGTTTATAGTCAGCTTAAACCGCCGGTGCAAACCATCAAGTACTAATTATTGTGACCCCATATAATGGTTTGATTTAAAGATATACCTCTCTGGCAAACAGACTTGACAAGTGCCTTATAATTTTTGAAAAGTTTCTAAACTTTGATAATTTTGGCAAGACGTTCAGTAGGATAGCTGAGTGATACTTCAAAAATTAGACGTGTGAAACCTAAGAAATCCCAACAAAGAAGAAGAAATTGACTGTCTTTGTATGTTTTACAAAAATGTCACAACAACTATTAATCTTAAGGCCGTAATACATTCATTTCCAGTTTGAAATCAATAGGGTTCGTTTCTTGTCAGATTGATTTATAAAAACTAGCTTGTTGTATTTCTGTTAACCCCCCACCACAAACTATTGTGTCGTGCGGCCACATGTCTGCGATGTTTAATGGAAAGTTAATATGGAGGTTGTCCCAACACGTGCAGCCTGCGTTACCAAGCAGGCAAAAACAGCGGCATTTACAATTCTACTTAAAAAACAAAACAAAACTAGTTTCCACGCAGTACCTTCAAACTACCATGGGTGCCTGAAGTACGGCTCGCTGTCAGATCTAGAAAAACACTGCAGTGGAGAGAAATACGAGAAGAAGAAAGAAAAACTCGCTCATCCGTTGCTCCCAGAAGCCTTTCGGCTTGTTGCCGGCCTTTGATTTTCAATCGTTTTAAAATCGCGAATTTACCTCTCGTTCCAGGGCAGCTTCAAATAGATTAACCTGGACGATACATCTCACAACCAGCTACTGACTTCGCGTTAAGTGCTACAGGCTTAACGCTTGGCACACAAAACAGACGTGCATGACCATGATAAAGACTTAGTAAGGAAATTGCTTAATAATGAACTCTATGCCATACAAATGAATGAATTATCAAGAAAGGTATGTCTGAACAGAGCGAAAAAACGAAAACCCTGCTGGAAACCTGATGCCTGAAGCATGCAAGTAACAGCCTTTGCTGCGTCTGTCATGGGCAGATCTAAAAAATCCGAAATTTAGTGATGTGGCTCTGTGACTGTACGGTATGATTTTAAACAAAGCTAAACAGCTCGACAGTACGGAAAAGGTATTTTAAAAAATGCAGCTGTCTGTCTAGGTGGTACATCATTATATGGAAACTAAGCAATCATTTGGAGGGGCTGGCAGAACGAATTTTCTAAAAGCATGTCTAATTTGCATTGTAGAATGGTAAACGCACATCATAGCATTTTTCAAAATTTCAACTGACTGACTCTAGTTTATATTTTGACTATATAAGTAAGCCCAATTTCTATAATTCTGTACTCATAGCTCCCCCTGAATATTCCACTGGAAAAATCGTCTAGAAGAGTCCATCGACATGCACAATTGATTTGCTGGCCGGTGCCATCAGCCATGTGTTTGAGTTCAGAAATGTCTGGCTGGGGGTTCGTTTAGGATTGTTGGTAAGGTTTGTTTCCTACAAAACTGTTCTAACTTAAAATCAACCATAAATACACTTACCATTCTGTGCAGTTGCAAAACTGACCAAACTTAGTACCACAACTAAAGCAAGCTTCATTTTGAGCGAGACAGAGTGCTTTCAGCTGGACAGGAGGAGGGCGAGTGAAGTGTAGCTAATTAAGTCATCGGGCGACTAGATTGCTGGAACATACTACGTCGGTGCACTTTCGTATGCAAATCTCAGCCTTAACCATTTGTTCACGTGCACCTGTGAACTATGCGATATTGCATTGTATTCATGTGTAAAATTAACAGCGGTCCTGTTTACACCCAGGGGAGACGGACTACCCAGGCATAATTTATACGTGCTAAATTCGAAACAGTATGATTGTCTGTGAATGCTAAATTTATTTGACCTATCCGATAGCCGATACGTGTTTAGTTTTGTATTGTATGTTGAAATCGACTTGTTAGAGGTGACCTCTCACAGCAAAGGAGAATGATAGGAAGGCTACTTATCAGGCCAAGAAAAAAAATTGTTGTTTCTCGTCCGGCCTTTTTTCAAAAGGGAGGCGGGCTTTTCTTACTATTTATTTATTTATTGGAATATTGCGAGCCCAAAAGCCGCAATGAATTTTACAGAAGTAGCAGAAACGCACAGACACGTGCCGCGTAGCTGTTCAACGGATACAGTTTCATTACATTACTTTTACTATCACGCTCGGCAGTGATAGAAGTGAGTTTTGGAAGTGAAGTGAAGTGAGTTTTCCGATGAACAACCAACTTAATATAAAGGTTCGTATCAAAAACAGTAAATAGTATAAAAAGAAAGAGACAGCCGAAAAGGAAGCGAGCTGGGACAATAAAAGAACTATTTTTTTTTGCTTGGCCTGTAGCACAAAATAGTGTCTAGCGTCCCCGCCCCCCGCTTCTTTTTTCAAGGCCGCCTCCTTTTTAAAAAAAAAAAAATCTGAGAATTTAAATTAGAAGTGCAAAATAAAATATATTTTAAATTTTTATCTGGTCTTCTTGTGTTCTCGTTGCGGAGTCATATGAATCTGACGCTATCAAAAGCAAACATACCATGTGCCACACAGCAAATGCCCAGAATAGCCCCAAATTTCACAGAAAGCAAGTTGTATAGACAATCAGCAATTACTAGAGTATTTATTCATCTTAGTTCGTGCAGTATTCGTGCTAAGAGCAACTATCTACTACTGATTGTCCAACATTTAATAAGATTCCGAGGACTTTATTTGCTTTGTTTGCTCCAATGGCGACGTGCTTACTCCAAGAGAGATCATGAAGTGGATTGACAGCTCGGCTATTTATGTACTAGCTACATATTATAACATAATTTACACAAGGCGTTTTGTACAAAGCTTCGTACAAACACTCTGAAAATGCATGGAAATAGAATTTCAAAATTTTGAATCACACCAATTGCTTTGGTGCCTGTCGAACTGACAGTTCCTGTCAGAAAGGAGTGCGAGGGCCGCGGCGAAGGCCAATCAAAAACTGCTCAAGTTAGTTGGACTTTCATCTCTTCGTCTTGTTTTCATCCACTTTTCAATCGTCTCGGCAACTATACGTGCCAGAGACTGCAGTATTGAGGCCGACAAAAGCTCAGTAAGAAATCGATTTAATTCTCTCATATTTGTATCGTCAACAAAACCCATATAACTTGGGTTATGACCCTGCACTCCTGGACAAAGGAGCCGAGCGTAGCCGCATGTATTCAATCACATGCAGCTAAGAGGGTTATCACGTAACTTCCATGAAATGCCCTTGCATTGCAAATATTTGCAGTTTTCTGCAGCTCTGGTGTTAACTTGGCCATCCCGGTTTAACAAGCACTGCAACCCGTCACCCCGACATTTCCCCGACTGATCGCCCGCGTCACGTCTCTGAGCTACCAGAGTCTGTTGGCTCCACGGGAGTTGTCTATTACCCGTCTTACAGCCAAAGAAATACTAACAAAAACTGAAGTGGAAGACCTTTTTTCACTAAACGCTTCCCTGAAAAGTTACTCCTGCTTGTCATAATGTGCTTTCTCTGAGTGTTTGTTACAATTAACGTTTTTCCGTGTTTGACTTTGAGTTTTAAAGGTGTAATTTCAGAATTATAGGCGTTTAATGGCTAACTGACCATAACAACTCGTTGATGACTAGGCTGGCAATTCTGCTTTCTTTCCAGTATTAACCACAGACTTACCATTTTGTGCAGCCGAGAAACCAACCAAGCTCAGCGCCACGAATAAGAAGAACTTCATTTTATCTTGCAGCAAAACAGAACACTGCGCGGAACGACAGGAAGGCGGCCTTTGGGAACTTTGCCAACTCCAGGTTGCGTAATAATCAGTAGACTGATAAGGTTGGAGCTCGAGCATGCTTCTGTAATGCAAATCTGTGTTCTCTGGAAGACAATTATCTTCAAATTTGAATAGAAGGTGGTGTCATCACAAAAATTTTTTATTTGGAATGGTATTTTTAAGTAAACACTGCATCAATATCAGTCTCTTTAATAAGGTGGCGATACACCTTTTACAATAATAATCATCATCATCATCATCATCATAAAACATTTATAAAAGCTCACAAGTCTTATGAAGATAAACTATAAGCGCTTTACAACGATCTAAGTATATATTAAGCTTATATTAGTAATATATATCAAGCTTATATTAATAATACTTTACTATGAATAGTTTAAAACTACATTTGTGTACAAAACTGATTAACTTTCAGCCTAACATATGTGCTTGCAACTCATTCCTTAAAAAAGGCGAGTGCACAAAAACGATCTTAAGGTACAGCTGTTCACTGAGCTTTTGCGGAGTATGAATTGCAAATTATACTTCACATCTACACTGCTTTATCGTGACTTACATAATAGGCCACATATAATGTGCACTCGGATTGTCTGATGAATGACAAGAGTAGTATTTCGATCACACGATCAAGTGTTCTGTTTATGAAATTGTTACAACGGTTGCTTGACTCTACTTGTAAACATAAAGCATTCGAAAAGCAAGAGAAACTTTCGGCTTCGTCCTTTATTCTTCTTATACTGAAGTGTTTAGTTATATCACGATCCATTGACAAGATACTTGAGGCCATTTTTGTAAGGTTTACAGACAAAGCTGTGGCGGAGAATATACACAATCAACGGTACAAACATGAAACTGCTTAAACCAGCGTTAAAATTCGATGATTATCCGTGTCTCCAAGGATAACTAACTGATGCTTAGGAGCGCTAAACGCAACAACGGAGAGCAACGTAAAACACATCAAAATTTTCAAAACTTTGTATCAAAAGAACACTGTTCTGCGGAGAAGTGCACGTGCACGTGCACGTGCGCGTGTGCGTGCTTGTTTGTGGGTGGGTGGGGTGTTCAGTTTCCGGCCTGTTGAGCTATTTAAAGAAGTTTGTAAATTTATTGACCGAGTTAGAGATTAATATTAGTGAACGAAATCCTTTTATGGTGGACTCCGGGCTTCAACTTCGTAACAAGCTCAGCTTACTATGTTCAAGTTTCCTTCCAACCCACCAAGTAAACTACCAAGGACATATTTTAGGAATCCCGTTAATGATCAGTTGCTGTTTTCATTTTTTTATCATTTATTTTTTTTACATTTATTTTGAGAAACGAATTGTTGTCTTCTGTATAATTCAAATTTACGGTGTTTGCCGGATTGATAAAATATCTGAACGCCGCGTTACTGTGAAAGTTGGAAAGTTGCAAGACTCTGGTAAATGTGAGTGCGAGGTTAGCGCAGTTGGTAAGATCTCTGACTGCCAACCAGAAGGTCCCGGGTTCAATCCCCGGCCTGGTCGAGGGTTGAACTTTGGGCAACCTTCTTTCGCCACACTGTCCGTGGACAGGGACGTTAAGCCGTTGGTCTAGTCTCTCGACGTTCTATCGGGGGACTTAAAAGAACCCACGCACTCGTCGATAAGAGTAGGCTAATGCCGGTGTTGTGGTCGGCTAATAATCCTCACAGTGAGGGGTGGCCGTAAAAAGGGAAATGAAATGTGTTGTTTAAATAAAAAGTATTTATGGTATGTAGCTAAAATACAAGGTTCAGCTCAAAATTTTAGCTCATGTATTCAGCTTGCCGTCTGCAGTTGCGACATATACAACAAAGACCCTTTTCAGTGGCGTATCAAACCAGCTTGGTTCAAGGAAGAGGAATCGAAGTCTGTATTTTCGTCTGGTATCTCCGTCTTGCCTTTGTTGGGTTTTGGAATTATGTTTGTTCTACTCCATGGCATGGGGCCCATGCGCTGAGAACGGTGGTGCCTTGTCAAAATATTGCTATTGTGAAGTGCTAAGAGTTACACCGCGTGTCAAGTCCTTTATTGACACAGAAACCACTGTGGGCACTTTTATTAACGTTTTCAATATTGGTTCAATTTGCTACTCACACCGTTAGACAAGTCAGTACGGTGTGGCACTATGCCATGCACTGATGGAAAACAAAATTTCGAACACACTAGATAATAATGAAAAGCATACTGCAAAGGGTTGAACTTTTAAGAATACAAATTGCAATCGCAGCTGGTGGTCCTAATCAAAATATGACATTTCTGTTGAGTTGAAAGGCTAGTAATTTAATCAACTAATGAATTATAGTCGCACGATTTACTATTTTGTTATATTTGAACGCACTTGTAATTAGTGTTTGTTTACGTTGATCATTTTCGCTTATTCACAAAATGATTCTCTCAAATAAAATAACTTGCAAATACGACACAGAGCAGAGGGAAATTTGGGTATCTTCAACCTTCTTTTTGTCTTTATCTTTTCCTTTATATTAAAACATCGCGTGATTTTGGCAAATTGATCTTTTGTTGGAAAAAGGGCGGATTCCGACACGCGGTCCGATATCAATGGCGGCAAACAGATAAACAAATATTATCTGAGATAATACCATCAGTTTTAAAGCGTTAGAAATGAAACTTTTACAACGGTCGATATATGTGAAATTAAGTACAATGAGCTATTTGAATGACAGCATTTTGTGAATTTAAGAAATCTGATGGCAAGGCAGCCTAAAACGAAGCAGAACGGCTAATAAAACATTTAGCGGCTGCCTTCGTATCTGCATTAATCTTGATTATACATTTGGAATGGCTTGCTTGTAGCGTAAATGAAAATACAGAACACAGAACTGATCTAATACGGAAGACAAAATTTCACATCGATACTATTGCAAGAATTAATGAAGAGTGTACATGTGCCGCATGCAAGGTGACAAAAAGAAACATCAACGATTTGGGCAAATGAACTACTTGGATGCTTTTTTTTTTTTATCTTCCATTTATTTACTTCCATCAGTGAGATGATTCTTGCAAAGCTTAGATTGAAAGTATTTGAAAATGCAGTCGACCGCAAATGAACCGGAAATAAATTCTAGAGTTTTGGGCCTTAAAAGAATCATGTAAATTGTCTTAGTTATATTAGTTCGGCAATAAAGAGCTCTGTCATTATTAACACGCCTTGTTGAATAGGAATGTAAATCCTAAGCAAGCCCAAAGTAGATAAAAAAACAAATGGCTAAAGAGTTTTGAGTGACCTGTCGCTTAACACTCCTATCTCAATCACAAATTGTCAAAAACTGGACTAGTTTCATATTTATTGACTGCCAAGTAGATGAGTCCGAGAGCTGCGATTAAACCACACTGCATATAGAGAAAAAAAAAACATATAAAAAACAAACAAATTAACCTCGCACATGCACAGTACAAAGGTTGTTCTATCGCAAAATTGGATTAATGCACATAAACCAATACCAATAATTATTGTGGATACCACAAATTTCGAACAAATGCCTGTTAAAAATGTTGCTTATTATTATTGCTATAATAATAATAATAATAATAATAATAATAATAATAATAATAATAATAATAATAATAATAATAATAATAATAATAATTATTATTATTATTAATATTATTAGTATTATTATTATTAGTGGCCGCCGTTTTATGGAAATATGAACAACACAGACACGAAAACATGCAACTGACTTTACAGCCAAACTGTGCAGTTTACCAACTTCAAGTCTTTTTTGCGCCTAATTTGTTTAAAACCAGGGGCGGTTGACCAATAGCAGTAGTCCGCTCCGGAAGTAGAACTCGTTTCCAGGCCTAGTGTTCTCCCCCGCCCCTGTTTAAAACACATCGAAAGAAACCATCTTCTTACAGCAGAAGACGTTTGTCTAAAGCAAGGGAAGACACGGTATATACAACGCACAGGCTTTAATAAGAATAGAAATCCTTGGATAATCTGCTTGCTGGTAGTATTGAGCAGAGTCAATTTTCTAAAAGAAATTAAACAGTATCGTCTGCAGACAAGCACTTGGAAAGGAGTGTTAGAAAATTAACTTCGGCTCTGAACGGTTATCGTCATGTTCTAATGCGTCATTCCTATTCTATTCTATTCTGTTAAATTATCATCTCGATACAACGGATAATTAAAAACCCAGCAGAAATCCGTCACTGTATATGAGAAAGTCTTTGTCAGACTTAAAGTTTAGTAAAAAAAAAAGGAAAAACACGATGAAATACGCTATCAATGCGCGCCAGCAGACAAAGGCGGCAGCAGTTTTCTAGTTGAGTGGGTCCATTTTAGTTCGAGATGCGCAAAGTGTTTGACACCTCGTTAACGAGTACCAGGCGGGACATTCAAGAACCATATTTTCATAGTCCACTGTTTTCCGGTTGCATTTTAAGTTCTAAAAATAATGTTAATCCAGTTGTCACTCGGTCTTTTCTTCAGTCTTCTCCTCTTTCCACCTTTAGTCTTGCACTAGCAGGACCGGTTTACTTCCGCCAGGGATCTGGCGCCGACGGTACATAACCACGAGGGTTGCTGTGAGCACCACTGCTAGAAGGCCCAAAGTTACAGCAATGGATGCGACGGTGGTAACTGATATGGAGCCATCGACCGCTTCGGAAGCTGAGAAATCAACATTGATGAAAAGTAATATATAAGTCTTTATTTAATCCGATCTCAAGAACTATATTTAACAAAAATTCCAAAAACGTGCGCTATATTTATCCAAAACAGTTATGTGCGTAATATGAAACCAAAAAACGAAAAAATTAGCTGTACACACACTCCCTCCTGCCCAAGATTTTCGAAACGAATAGAATCTAACTGTATTTAATTTTGCAAGCGACAGCTATTTATACGGTAGCTTTGTTCATCCTATGCGTTTGAGAACTCACTTCAAACAAGGGTTTGTCAACAGTTTTATCATCATCATCATCATCATCATCATTATCATCATCATTGTTTTTATTTTTATCATTATTAATATTGTTATGGCAATTGCTGTGTTTTTGTTGTCCAATGCATCGGTATGGTTGTTGTGTTTGTGTATGTTCTTGTTTGTTATTGCTACTGCTGATTTTGTTGCTACTGTTACTGTCGTCTTTCCTGCTATTGTTGTTGTTGCCTTTGTTGTTGTTGTTGTTGTTGTTGTTGTTATTGTTGTTAGTGTCATCGTTGTTATTTTTGTCGTTGGTGCTTTCGTAATTGTTTTGATTACTGTTGTTGTTTCACTTACCTGTCTGCACTTGTATAAAGTCCATTGGTCCCACGGTCAGCACCTCGCGCGGCGGGTTGCGCATGCGTAAGGATGCTCTACGTCTGCGCGAGCTCTTGCCAGCTTCACACCCCTTGGCGCACAGGGAGCCCGAGTCAGACGTTCGGCACACAACCACTTCGCAGTGCAGGTGAACTCGGTCAACATTTCCAGTGAGAAAGCGGAAGGAGGCGATACTGAAGCGTTGAAACGACGACTGGTTGTTATAATCATAGCGCAATGTTCTGTCAGCGCCACACCTTCGTAACGAAAAAAGGAAAAAAAAATCAGCGGAAATTCATTTTTTTCAATTTCTGCTTCAGCGCAATTCGCAAGGCTCAGAGAAAGCAAATTACTCAAGGTCTCCAACATAGTTTTAGTGCGTGCTGCCAACCCACAACAGAATCAAAATGAATTCTGTTATTGTTCGACCGGCATGTGCTGTTTTTGAACTCGACCACGTAAAAACGTGAAGTATTCAGTCCCCCATTTGCCTTATATACAACAACCGCAAAAAGGGCCGAGATTAGGGCGAATAAGGATTTGCATACCAAAACTGAACCCACTTTAAATACCTAATTGAAATTTTTGGACTGATAGAATGGGAGATATTTGTTTTCTGCAGTATATTACGCACATTTATACCATGTAAATGGAAAATTCACTTACCCATTATCGATAAAGGTGTAGGATGGTACTTCGTTTACGTCATTGGTTGGAGTTGCGTGACACTTTTGGATAAACAAGACCAAGTTGGAGTCTTTGGATTCTGCTTTCACCTCCAGGTACAGCCGCTGACCAAGGTCGACAAGCACTGGGTACTCATCGTACGCCTCACGATATTCATCGCTCTTGAACATGTCCATGGAGAAGGTGAAGTTACCGTAATCAGCTGAAAGAAACGCAGGCAGAGAAGAAAGCTTGGTTACATCGCATTCGAAAGGATTTGTATTCAGTCGTTCTGGGCGGAGTTGTTCGAAAGCCGATGGGCGCTAACCCAAGAATTGGTAACATATTCCTTGGTGAATAAATTGCTCTTTGAAATTTGGTCTAACCCAGGGTTAAAGTTTACCACCTTACGAACAACCGGGCCTAGGAAGCTTTTACAATGTGTAGATTAGTTGCAATACTTGAGAAAGTAAAAAGGAAATACGTTCAGATCATATGGTACAAATTAACTGTAATAGCCAGAAACTAAACAGAAACAATTAATCTATGTTTAAGGCAAAATAAAGGTCAAGAGAAAACACAGAAAACACGAATTAAGAAAATGTCAGATGGACGAGGTATTTCGAATTTCAAAGTAATTTTAAGCTGTTTACGACTTTTACAAAATCATTTCTTGAGAAATTTAAAGCTCCAACAACCTTTCTTGCTCTTGATTAATACTCAATGCGCTTTTCAAAAGCCAATTGTGTAACTTACAGTATGCTTAAAGAGCACATTTTTCCTCCATACTTACAAGCACGAGTGTAGACGAACTTCTTCCTCGGGCTGAAACTAACCACAGACAGCACAGTATTCCTGTCATACGAGCACTTGAAAGGAAACAGGGCCTCATGGTCGCGAGTGATGATCGCGTTTGATGAGGTGTTCTTTCTTATTCTCGAGATTTTGATGTTATTGTAGTAGTGCAGATAATCTTCAGTGGCGTTATGCGTTGTGCCGCATCCGTCCAGCGGTGACTCGATGATAGCATGCGTATCGTTGACGTGAGCAGGTTTACAGTTGGAATCCTCGAGCGTCATAGTGGTGGTGTCCATATATGGAAACTTCTTCAGATCCAATATGGCTACCATAGAGTCGCGAGAGCACTTCACTGTGAGACCTGAACATTGATAGACAGAATGCAAAAAAAAAAAATTTGTTGAGAGCGCGCTTATTATTATCCCGTGCTCTTGTTGGTGATCAAGAGGAACGCAGGGTAGATTTAAAACGGAAATCAATTTTAGGATGCAACAAATACTATACATGCGCGAGCTAGTGTAATATTCGGGAGTATCATTACCTGCGCAATTCAAAATTCAACCTTTTACGGACCTTACGCAACTGGGACGGAAACGTCAACGAAAACGGTTATTAGATTTTTAATTTTCCGTTTTCCCATTTTTTCTGTATAATTCATTCGTTACTTTTTCTTTTTGCGTGAAGTTGTGAGAACATTAAAATTAAAAACTTCAATTTTGAATCCGCACGAAGAGTGGAATGTTCATGTTCTCTAGAACAACATAAAATTGAGCTTGTGACGTTCTGTTTATTGAAGAGGACAGCGAAAAGTTGGAACCTGGTTGCATTCCCACGTAAAGTCATTGTGTTCTGTAAATAAGTCTACATAAGTCTATACTCTAAATAAGTCTCGCAATATAAAGAGACGACATTTGTTTTGTCATATAAAACACAGTTCTTCTTCTGAAGTGTTGCCGTCCACTTCCAATCACAAATGCTTACCATCACTTGGCGGAGGCACTGGGGTCCGCGAGTCAGAATCTGTTGTTGGTTGGCCGCTTTGCATGGTGGTCGGGGTAGCTACAATTGATGAAAAGCAAGACAAATATTGAGAAAAATTAATCGTTGTTTTACATGCCTTTCCAACGTCTAGAAAACTGAGAGAAACTCAATTCTTATTGCCAGTTTCTCATAAAGATAATAGTTTCCAAAAAAATAATATAGAGTAGATGGATATTAATATAAGCAAAACTTGCGTAGATTCAATTATGAAATGGCCTTAACAAAGTAAAAGATAAATATCAAGTTTATTTGCTTCCATAGATTTGGATATGAGTAGAGCTGTTGTCGTCATATACGTTTATCGTATTTGCGATTAGCTCATGAGCCAAAAACATCGAGTATGATTGTTTTTTTTTCAGCAGTCCGACTAGACGCTTGTAATTAGATGATATATATCCGTTAGCAGCTCAGTGTACTGATCTGAATTAGTGAAAATAGAGACCAACAAAATTTGAGGAAAATTTATCACTATAAATCGCAGGAAACGCATTTTTAAAGCTTATCCATTATAGAGTGGTAAAACCAACCTGTACTTGTCTGAGCTGCAGTGGTGGGTGTCGCTGTAGTTGTTTGGGCTGTAAGACGACATATTCATAGTAATAAAAAATATTTATTTCAATACAGTAAAACAAGTTACTTATGAACAACCCTTAAACCCGGTTTATAGGGGTTATTTGAACCAACATAAACTTCTCCGATCTGAAGCGTTGACAAAATAAGAAGTACCTGTGTCCAGTTATAGAGAAATCTTTTGATGTTAGTTGAATGACGACATTCCTAAAATCAATCATGCAAATAAATGTTTAAAAATAATCATTCCACTTTCTTCTTGAATATTTTCCCATTTGGTGCCATACATACGTGTTTTCTAGTAATTTCAAAAAATAAAATGCTGCAAATTTGCTAAAAACGTAATTTTTGAAAATCCAGTAGAGCTACCAAGATGTGAAACGACTATACAAGCACGGCCAAAATTTGCATGGGAAAAAAAAACAGCTTTGTAGATGTTTTGAATAAAACAAAA
>JAOBYE010416755.1:0-14093 GCA_025403585.1 Parazoanthus swiftii
TTATTAATATTATTATTATTATTATTATTATTATTATTATTATTATTATTATTATTATTATTATTATTATTATTATTCAGCCGTATAGATACACTTGTCACTGGCTTGGGTCTCAACAGGTTGTAGATTTGAAGCCCGGAGGGGCCCAGATACCTGTCACACAGGACAACAAGATGGAATACTTGGTACTGCTCGCCCAGTGGAGGCTTGCCAATAGCGTGACTCGTGAGATAGAGGCATTCCAGAAAGGTTTGTGTGGATGTTTTCTTAGGGGATAGAAGTGGGTAACAATGACCTGGAAAGAAAACAGCTTAAAATTGAGCAAACACAAACTGAAACATCCACGGTTACTGAAGTCAGGAGTTTTCTGCATTTGATTCAGGGAAACGAACTGGAGGTTAAAGACGTAAAGCGAATTAATTTCATTTAACAAGGGTAACACGTGACAGTTATATTAACTGGTAAATTTGTGGCTCTCGGTGCGCACTTTACCCCCTCCCCCCCCCCTTCCTCTGTAAGCGCCGCCTTTTACGGGTATTTAAAGCTAAAGCTACACGGGTCAGAAGAAAGTCGAAACAGACGTTGGAGTCAGCGAGGATCGAACCGGGGACCTCCAGCTCCGAAGGCTGCGCACCAACCAGATGAGCTACGCCTGCTTCTGCATTATGGCTTATTCGAAAATAATGAAACTTCATTGACTTACTCGGTTTTCAGATCCTTGTTCCTTGACCACCAGACGGCGTCGTAATAACGCGACTGATATAGCCACGAAAAGGGATCCTCGTCAGTTTACATTTGCGTTTGATTACAGACGTGATTGATAAGAAAAAAACGAATCCCGCTTATACCAGTTTATCAGATGTTACAAGTTAAAAAGTATAAAAAGTAAGGCGAAGTGGCTTCTACCAAACAATTCTATGGCCAAACATTCTTCTGTTTTCTTGATTATTCAGTATTAAAATTGCAGCTTTTCAAATAAATAGGACATTTGCATGCCGTGGTGTCTTATTACTACGATAATTGGTGCCAATTGTTCTACTTTCCTCATGAGGGAATAAAATTTTGAATAAGAAAGACAATTCGTAAAGCATTTTGGTGGTTGTAGTCAGTTGACGCCATCATGCACATGTGCTCTTGCTGAGTGAAAAAAGTATCCGCCACAGTTTTAAAGGGTAAGTTGTTCACAGTGGTTATTCTTTTAGTTGTGATTGGCTTTTGAATGATCGAAATTAATTCGTCCGACATTTTGCGGACATTTTTTGGACTTGCGGAAAATATAGACATGACAAGATCTTAGGCCTGGTCAAGTTGGACAACTCACACGGCTGTTTTTTTTTTAAAAAAAACTGAACATTCGAGTCCGGTTCTATATTCCAGGTCTGCAACATTACGGGAGCAGGGGCCAGTTCCTTTAAATAGCGTTACTTCGAACGTTCGCTTACTCGCACACGTGTACAGCTTAATATTCTAACTTGATGTGGTGTGCTCTGAGGTCATGGACCACTTATATAGCGGCTACAATGGGCGCCTATCTAATAATATTGATAATATTAATTGATATCTCTTTGGTACTTTGAAAAACATTAGAGTTTACATCAGAAATGATCCGATAAGCCTATATAACAAGAACGATATATTTTTAAGTTAAGTCGTTTTTAAAAAATCATTATGTAAAATGCTATCCACATTATGAATTATTAACTACGGAGCTGAAAGATTGTATTATATCCTATATAAATTCTTATATAACAAGAACAGTATTCTTTTAAATTCATTATGTAAAGTGCCATCAATACTAAGAATTATTAACTGCGGAGCTGAAAGACGGCATCAGTCATATCCTATATAAAGTTACTAGATTTTTCTTTTATTGATAAATCACCCACCATGGCTTTCATTGAAATAATATGTTTTTTAAAAATGGAATAAATTTGTATGAATGAAAAAAGAAAAGTAAGAATTAAGTTTCATTGAAAAACGTATTTGTGAAAGAACACTTTTGTTGCACTCACATAAGGAATGGAACTCGTCACCAATTTTGTTCAGTCTGGGCATATTTTGTACTGATCTTGCTCTTGGGATGTTTTGGTAACGGTCTCGCTCTACTAGAAAACTTTGAGCAGAGAATAACTTGTGTTACGGATTTTCGCGTATGGGCATAATTTCTGATATCATTATATTTTCCATGTCCATAGTTTGAATTTATAACTGAATACAATTCTAATTTATATTTTTTACCACTGTAAATAAAGTCAAAACTTCTCTCTTCACTCCACTTTTTAATATATTAACTTTTCCAGTTTTTAAATGTATGTTTTAAAGGGACGATTCTTACTCATTATTTGTAAGTCTCCCAGTTTAAGTAAAGTAAGGTATAGAAGAAAACCAAGAAGTTTTGCCACTGCTATTTAGATCATTAGAAACTTGAAGTGCATTCAAAAGAAATGCATTATCGCTATGATCACGCAGTAGAAGAAAAGATATTTCAGAACAGTCGAGAACAGTGCAATATGTGAAGGAAATCGTCCAAGTGTATACATGCTTTCGGTGCGACCTCGCAAGCTGCGTCCTTCGTAGTTCAACACCAGCGATCGAGGTTTAAGGTTGACGACTAACCACCTCACCATCAATCAACCAACCAACCAATCAGTTAATCAATCAATCAACCAATCAATCGATCAATCAATCAATCATCAAGCATTCAGTCAATCAACCAATCAGTTAGTCAGTCGATCAGTCTATCAATCAATCAGTCAACCGACCAATCAATCAGTCAAGTGAGGGGTAACAAGAGATGGTAACCATCTTAATTACCCATGACCAGCCTTGTAGCTCAGTTGGTAGAGCAACGGTGATCCGTTCCGGAGGTCGTGTGTTCGAATCGCGCCGGGGTCAGAGATTTTTTCTCTTTCTCCGTGTGGGCCCATTTCCTTTCTAGGGCTTTTGCTCAGAAGGTATTACTTGGGATATTTGTAGAGTACATTATCTTATCACATTCATATCTTTATAACCATTAAATCCGTCAATCAGTCAAACAATCAGTCAATCAGTGACTATTTAAACGCGATACAATTTTTAGCAGAGCCACTCAAACGATCACATCTTGCGTCGGACGTCGTTGCTTAAGATTTCGCTAACCGGCCTTCTCCGCAGGCATCTCTGAATGTGTCTCGAGCAACGGAAATGAGGAAAAAGAAACGGAAAACGACAGATGAAAGCATAGGAACGCTAATGGGTTTAGAGTTGAGAAAGGAATAGAGGCAGTTTGGGTTAACAGACATAGGAGGTGGTGGTGAATGGCGGTAGATCTTACATTATTCTAGCCTCCTCCTCGTTAACTCTGAAAATGTCTCAAGCGACGTAAATGAGGAAGGAATGGGAATCGAAACTGGGATGAGGCTGGTTGATATATACACTAATACAGTTGATGGTAGTGGAGGGGCGCTTATGGGTTTGGAGTTGAAAGAGGATACAGGGGAGAGGCATTTTTGGGTAACGGATATAGCAAGTGGTGGTGAACGACGGAAGATAATACGTTAATCTTGCCTCCTCGGGCAACTATGCAGAACGTTCAGTTGAAGCTGAGTTATATTGAATGATCCTTGAATAATCGCTGACATGTCGAAAAAACGCCGAACAAGCTCACAAAAGATTTACAAAAGTCAAGGGTTTTATCACAACCCGTTAGCTTATTTTGCTTTTCTTCGCCCACTGTAAAAGGTCAATCGCATAATTTTTTGGTCGGAAAAAAGTTACAGACTTCATACTTTTGCTTTAAAAGCTGGATTTTAAGACGCCATCTTGGAAATTTGGCCAGCGTCAACGCATGACATGTCAGCACTGGCTTCTCTCATTGGCTCCATACTTTTGTCGTAACTCATTTCTGGCGCTCTCACCTTTCTCACGTATTTTGTGATTCACAAATGCGTGCACAATGTCAGGCACTGGGTGGGAAAATTTCCAAAGACGTCCGAGCCGGAAAAAAACATTTCCCGGGAATGTGTGGAGTAAACATCCCCGGTCAATTTAGACATCTGAACGACTGAAGGTTTGGCGTATTTTATACCACGTGACCTCTATCTGCACAAGCCCTACTAGTATTACCGCCATGGCTAAAAATAATTAAGTACTTTTTCATAATCAATAGTAAGATTAACTCGTTAAGAGATCATTTTATTCTCGTTCATACCGAATTCTTAATAGTGCTTCGGACTAGTAATCACTTAATGGTTTAAAACTGAAGAAGAAATAAACGCATGTATCAAGCGAGACGTTGCCGTGGCACGAAATTCTTTTAGTTCAAGTCGATGAGCGGAATTCTCTGTGCTTTGCTTCGCTCCGAGTTGCTCCGTATCAGCGTGCCTGCCGCCACAGAAGATAAGCAAGAGATAGAACAAAGTTGCGTCTGGACTTAAAACCACAATTAGACCTCCCGCAAGAGATCAAGAGATCACAGAATCAAAATGTTTTGGCGATAAGGTTTAGTTAGGCACTGAGCCAAGTAGAACTGTTTCCGGCAGAGGGTGGGATAGACTCAAAGGTGATTTTATCGTTATTTAATAATATGTACGTGCTTTCGATGTAACCGAACCGACTGTTAGTGTTATCAGTAGTTCAAAACATTCTCGTTAACTGGCAATTTGCAGGCGTACGTGGAATTTTGTGTCAAATTTTCACGTCGGGCTAGGAAAATAAGAGCAGAAGTTTACTGCCATTTGATAAGATCACGTCATTATCACCTTTTAAATGCATTTTTGTCTTTCGTTGCGTGACTGTGTCAGTTGATCACGCAAGATCCAACCTCGCTAATTACATGTTTGCAAAAACATTAACAGCTGGGCGAAAAAAATGGCTTCTTTATCAACCTTCACTGCCACCAGTTTATCAATATCTATTTTCTCCTTATAGTATCAGTATATATAGTTCAATTGGTTTCGAGAATATGAAAACTAATCTTCCACTCCAAACTTGCTTTGATGAAAGTTAAAATTCGCCCAACCTGTTGATAGGAATTATATGGTGATACGCAATAAGAAAAAAAAGCAACTCGTCATTTGGGAGTGAATATATTGTTATGGTTATAGAGTTTTTATGTTGATCGGTGTCTGTTATAATGGTAACTGCGTTTTGTTGTTGCTTTTGGTATGTTACTGTTTTGTTGTTGTCCCGCACCCCCTCCCCCCTCTTTTTTTGTTGCTGGTCTTCTTTTCTACAATAGCTAGCATCTCCAGACAAGTCATTAGACAAACTACTTGTTTGTTTGCGTTTACTGCTCAATGGCCTCTATGCAAATGATGTCACTTATCGCTTTTTGAAGACGTGCATTATCATTTCCCGTGTGATTTTCATTGGTAGTTCCAAGGATGTGTCAAGAACGCGGTCATTTGACCAAGATTATAAAACCTCCAAAACCAACCAAATCCTTTAAATCTTCACAATGTCTCACTCAGTGTCTTCTTCACGTGTAATAGGTTTAAATGATATTGTCCCCGACAACTTACTGAGCATCTTCGACGAATACGAGTTGGAGGTAAGATTTGCGTTAGAACTTTCGTTTTGTCCTAATGTTAGTTAACCGTGCTTTCCGTTTACTTTATTGTCTTACATTTCCACTTTGACCAGACAGAAACACGTTTACAGTCGAGAGTTCAGATCTTAAGTTTGAAGGATGCTGTGACAAGCAAGAAAGAGAGCGCTGCTTGGCATACATTTCTAGTATTGATTTAACGCAAACAGTTTTCAGTCTTATTCAGTTCTTCAACACCAAATGTTCCTGTTCTTCAAGAGATGAGAAGTTCAGAGTTAATATTGGGGTTGAAAAAGCGGCCATGTGGATCTGACGGAACGTGTGGCTTTTAATTGCAAAGCTTTGTCCACTAATGATTACAAGCGTTGAGTTCTCTTCAGTGTAGAAAATGCCGCGGTATACTGTCACGAATATCGGCGAATAACTGTTTACGTTTACTAACTAAAATATATTGGGGCAGTAGTTGCGCTCATACTCGGGTATTAAGCTTTCACTGTGTATCCCCATAAAAGCTTAATTTGTTGCTTTGAAGCTCGATCCTCCAAGAAAACACAGTTTTTGGCTGTAACGTTCTATATATATTATATTTACGCATAGACTTAGGTCTCTAGTACAAGTCGAAATTTGAAACTGAACTGACAGTCACGAATCTGGTATTTGTTTTAAGTGAAGTTTACCAAATTCCAGCTTTAATGAGGATTTTTAAATGTTTGTTCGTGTATTTTTGGCGGCGAGCGTAATATCAGACGTCCATAAATATTCTTTTTAAAATTCGTGTTTCATTTAGATACTGTATCTTTTTTGTTAGTAATTATATGCAGGTCATGTATTGCAAGTGATGACTATCTTGAGCTTTCGTTTTAAAATGGTGATTGCATGGTATGTTCACTTGGAAAAATTTCAGGCCAGGTATAGTACTTTGGTTTTACGCAGTGTAGACCATTTTACCACAAGAAGCGCACTTTATCAAAAGAACTTGTTTCAGAGCCGTCATCAATGAATCCACTGAAAAATTCCACGACATTTCAATCAGCCGGGGTTTTAACAAGCAAAGTTGTTGATGTGAATATCGCGTCATTTTGTCGTTTTCGTGTAAATGTGTTCTGATGTGTCTCACTTACTTGTGACTGTGCTTGCTCGAGGTCGTATGAGAGTTAGTTTTCGTGATGTTTTAACGGATGCTTTTAAAAAGAAATATCAGATAAGGAAGACACTACTCTTAATAATCCGTTCATTTTTTTCGTTGTATTTCACGGAAGCCGGAAAGGTCTTTGGCACTACTGAGTCACTGACACAGTTCCTGTTTCAATTCGACAATTGTTTTTCTGTGTAAACTGGCGATTCTCAGTATAAATGGCTTGTGAACAAAAATTTCATTTAATTAAGCTTACAAATGTACATGTGTAGTTGAGTTACCTTACTTTAGCTCAAAACGTGCGAATATTTATCCGAATTTACAAAGAGAACTAATGTTTGAAAATGAGTTTATGACGAAGCAAAAGCTTGAACGGAAGTGGTACAGTTTCCACTTTTACAACCTTGGTTTGACCCAGCGTTTTGGTGTTTTTTTTTCGTTAGAATTACCTGTGTGAGGCCCCATAAAGTGTACTACACATTTATTTTGAGCTGCGTATGTAATCACGAATTTTAGCCCCATAAATTGCTCCCTGGTGACCCTGTCTTAATCAGCCCGCCCGTCGCCCACGCTTGGCGTTTTTACAAACCAGAAGTGTTTTTTTAAAAAATTTTATTGATAAAACTCGTTACAAAGCTGTAATGACAGAACACCGACACTATTAAGAATCACCACAACGACTGCATTTTCTTCACGTACATGTAATATGCCATAGATATCTTTCATTATTTCACATGGGTATCTTGTGCTTCGATTCTCTCCTATGCAGTTGCTGATGTGTGGAACAGGAAGTATCAGTGTCAGCGACCTGAAAAAGAACCATAACCTAGCTGGCTTTGGAAGGACGTTTAGGAAGGTGAGATCTAAGAAGAGATTAGGGACCATTAATTATTTTTGCAAGGGATTGGTGCCGAAGAGTTATTGGAAAGCGCCCGAGTCAAAGTTTTGGTTATTTATTTTATTTTATTTTTATCTTTTTCTTATTCTTTATATTTTCATTCTTGTTTTTGGTATAGTTCTTAACCTTATTCTTATTTTATTCCAATTCTTATTTATTTATTTATTTATTTATATGTATGTTTGTTTGTTCATTTAATTAACTTATTAATTTATTTAGTTATTTTTATTCTTGTGTGTGTTTCAAATGGTCTGAGCACTCGTTATGTCGTGTGTAGTGGTTTCATATAAGGCATCGGTCTTAAGACCTGACCACACGATGCAACTTCGCATGCAATGTTGGGTGTACTACACGATTTGTATCATGTTGTAGTTTCAGTTCCAAATAATAGGTAAATTAATCCAGGCACTGTTGATTAGCGGGCGTTACATGGTCAGGCCACCTTTGTAAATGTTGCGTGCAATATCGCGGGAAGTATAACCGATTCTAGTTACACGCAATCATTTCAGAGCCAGTGGCCACACTTAACGCAATTGTGCACAATGTTGTATACATGTTGCATTATGTGGTCGGGCCTTTAAAATCAGTAGGGCTTTTGATTCTAGGTGCAGCCTGGACGCATTTCGAACTTTTCTTCATTCTTATTTTTGTGTTTTCTCTCTGAAGTAATTTTTTTCCCTTTAACTTTCAAGTGGAACGATATCATGTTGTTAGAAATCCAAAACATTATAGCATATAAATATCACATAAACAATGTGCCACGTAGGCCGGCTATTTTCTCAGTCGAACAAGTACAAGTATGTACCGTTAGATAGATAAACCTTTCTTTCAACAGGATGGCCAAGTCAGTCAGTCAAGACTGTTATCAACAAAACTTACAATATCTATAAACAGTAAATTAAGTACAATTCTGAATTCCTAAATACTTAGGAATACACAATTGCATCAAATGTAAAGTATATGTTACAGTTATAAAATGACATTTATTGGCACAATTATGTATTAAAAATAAACGCGTTTTCTTACTGAGATTGAGATTCGATTTTCATTCCACTCCGTGTAAGGTAGTTCATAAGTCCTTCACAAATATGGAACAAATTACAGTGAACAAGTGAGATCTTTTTTTCAAGCTGTATTAAGTTACCATGCATACGGTAAGACCCGAGTTTCGGCTATATATAGCCGCCTGATTTTGTGGACGATTCAAAGATTGGGTAACTTAATGTTTTGTTCCGCTTTTGAAGCAGCACACGTTAAACCAGTATTGATATCAAAAAGCTAGCTAGGCAGAAATAAGACTTAAAAGGACGATTTTGTCAAGCGATAATTGTTTGATCTGAAGACTTTTCCAAAGCTAGATATTATTTTCCGCAATGATAAATGTAAGTAGTTTTGTAGCGATAACTTTTAAATAATGAAAGCTTCTTTCACTGTCTTGTATTCAAGGGTAGTTTTGGGGGGATCCGGTGAATAGAAACACGAAAATAAATGAAAAGAAGAACAATATGGAACTTGGGGCTACTTGAATATCACTGAAGAGCGCCCCCTCGTCCCTCAGTAATCCACGATCAGTCCCGGATATTGCACTTTATGATGTAGTGGTGCTTGAATGAGTTTTCATCGCATAACTTTTGTGGGGTTGGGTAGATCACCTTTTAGTCCTTTTTATGGTTTTTGAAAATGAAAATGTTTCTAGTTTTTCCATTCATTTTGGTACCATAATGAAATGTCCTGTATTCTCATATAAAAGGTTTGGAGAATTCGACGCGTAATAAGTCGTATCACCCAAATGTTGCTTTTGAGTTTGAGTATATGTTTGTATCATCCTTTCCGCTGATACTGTTCTTTTATTTTGAATGGCACTTTTGACGTTGTACTCGGAAACAGAAGAATTCTAATGGCGGCAGGAGGTGCACGCCGATACAAATTTACTGAGTGATCGTCATTTGTGACATAGAAGGAAACTATTCTACTGTCCATGATCTGAACTGCTCTGGGCTTGCGTCTCGCAATGTAGTTACTGCATCAGAAGTTAGATTCAGTTGGTGTGATAAAATAGTTCAGGAATGATGGCACGTTTGGTATGATTGTCAGCTTTAGTGGCGGAGTGCGCTTTGACCCTTTTGAACGGCCGAAATAAATACTTTGTCAAAAGGTGATTTCCAGTTGTTGTATTTTTCATGGTCCGGGCCGCAGAACAGTGAACGAAAGTGAATTTTTTTCGAGCTAGAAAGCTGCAAATATTTGCACACTACATTTCCGTCAAATTTTAGCTGCTGCGAAAACTTCGATAAACAGTGACCTGACATGTAAGAAATAAAATAAACACGAGCAGCTAATTGAATAATAAAGAATAAATGATGACAGGCGAAATATCACTTTTGATGCGTTGTGTTCATAGGAAAATTTAGGCGAGTTTAGGCCACTCCCATCCCCCCCCCTACCCCGTACCCGGACGCGCCCATCCACTTCTTTGATCTGTGGCGTCTGCAGAAATATTAGCAAGTGATTAGCTTTCCGATTCACTCTAGCCGGGGCTCATCATAAAAGTGATCGACTACTACCTTTAGTGCTAGCGTTAGTACCAACAATATTAGTGTGCAGTCCCGTTGTATGTTTTTTTCAAAACTACTGTAAGGTTTTAGGAAATCCCCTTGAAAGTGACGTATTTTGAAACAAAAAGTTGTTGTTGGCTGCTAGTGGTGTTACTTTAACTTCCCTCGTAAACCGTGTTGGTAGGTCGTGGACTGGTTCTGGACGATTATCGGAAGCTTCACGCAAGAAGAACTGGCCAGATTAGTTCAGTTTGTCACGGGAAGTTCCCAACTACCACCCGGAGGGTTTGCTGAGCTGTCACCCAAGTTTCAGATCTCATCCAGCCCAACACACAACACCCTGCCTACAGCCCATACGTGGTGAGTTCTTACTCCCTCTCCCTCCCCCCTGCGAATCCTTAACGATTAAACCTATACCTATTGAGTTCTACCTCCGTCTCCCATCCCCCTCCCCCTTAACCCTGTTTACTGAACTTATACGTGTTGATTTCTGCCCCCCCCCTTCACCTCCCCCTCTATCTTTACGACAAAACCTACACGTGGTGACGTCTGCCCCCTCCCTCCCCCTTAAACCTTGCGACTGAACCCCTGCGAAACCCTGCCTCAGCCTACTACTATATTTATCGCCGGCCTAGTTTCCATTATTCCCTATTAATATAATTGACTTTTTCGGAAAAAACTAATTTTGGTATTATGATATCAAAACTAATTACAGTGAGAAAAATATGATTATCAAACAATTAGACTAATAACCGTTTGAGCAAAGATTCTTTAAAAGATAAAAGTGTAGTTTTTCTTTGTTTTTTTCTTTTCTTCTTCTTTTTTTCTTCTTCTTTTTCTTCTCCTTCTCCTTCACCTTCTTCCTCGTCTTCTTCTTCCTTTTCTTCTTTCTCTTCATCGTCACTTTCTTATTCGTCATCATCTTACTCATCGCATCTTCTTATTCTTATCTTCATCATCATCTCATGACTCTTCTTCCTTTTCATCATTTTCGTTATCACCATCTTCTTTTTCTTCTTCCTTTTGCTGTTACTCTTCTTCCTGCTTTCTGTCTTGCTCACTTTATTATTCTCTCAATAAAGTCCCAACCGATGATAGACTTACATATCTGGACGTCGGTTTTGCCTAACATTGTTTGTACTTTTCCAGTTTTAATCAGCTGTGCCTACCTAATTACACGTCTTGCGAAGAACTCCAGCGATGCCTTCTTTTGGCAATCAACGAAGGCTCGGAAGGATTTGGGATGGTATAAACAACGAAATGGGATCAAATCTAACAATAAATGGAAACGAACTGTTTTTAAATCTTAATATGCGATAAATAAAGATACGCTTTATTCGATCATCAGCTTTTAAGATCACCGTAGTTAGAGCATTTAACGAATTTTTGATCTACGAAAAACTGAAATTCATTCGTCACATGAAGTAGGAATACCCAGACAGTGTTTAATGTTTTAGACAGTTGTGAGAATTTCATAACATTTGTAGAATTTGTCAATCGTTCTAAAGTCTTGTACCAAACAGGACAACGTCTATGGTCCCACGAATTTAGTAAACATGCTCCAACAAACGTGCCGCGGGGCTCGCCCGGTTATATTCTTTGTAAAATAGATTTAATTTTGTAAAAGAAATAGTGATCATAATAATATTAATGCCGTATTAAGCGACTTACGCAGTGTTATTTTGCCGTTAATCTAAGACACATAGGATAGGGACGGGTGAGGGGGGGGGGGTGTCGGCTGAACCCGGAAGGCCGAGGAGGGGGGACGGCTGACTCCGGAACGAGAGGGACGGGAACTAGGAGAGAAAGGGATGGCGGGAAATCAAAGGTTCAAAACCAGAATGGTAAAAGTGGGAACCCGCAGCGAAGAAAATAAGGCGGCTGCATTGGAGGCTAGGGGAAGACGGGAGCAGATTCACGTTCAGAATGTTCTCAAATCATGCGCACAGCAGAGTAACGGTTTTGCTTGTGGTCAAAACCTCTGTTTACATCATTCTGTGACATGTTTAAGGTTTTATCATTTATCTTCTTTCGAAAACAATCAATCTTGTTTCTTTCTCGACACCATATGCCATGTTTCCAATACGTGAAGCCCGCCAACTGAAGCGCTAAAGTTGCTCTGCGCATGATTGTGAAAGTGGCGCATGATTGTGACGTCATTTTGTGTGTTGTCCGGGAAAAGAAACTTTATTGTCAGTTACAACCATGGTTTTTGGTTCCAACACTTTTCTTGCTGTGTATTGTGTAGCTGACTACAGCCGTGTTCAGTTGAGTGTTCCAAATGATTTTCCGGATAATTTTTCAACCATGAATGGTGCGATAAAATTGATGAAAAACAGAAGCTTTGTTGAAAATTAAACCAATAACGTCTTGTGAGTTTTTCTGCTTATCGAACTGAAACAAGCTAATTCGAATTTTTTTTTGTCTGTCCGTGCTAGTTATATTTCGGCGTATCATTAATGCGTTCGACAAGAGGTGGAGTGAAGTTTCCAATATTTCACAGGTCTGCTTTTTGTGCACAGGTCGCACAAATACCGTAGACTTGTATTTAGCTGAAATGAACAGTAAAATATTCCCGCTAAGCAAAGAAAGTTTTCTGTACGCTAACTGACCCTTTATTTTACGTTTTTGGTACTACTTCTTACGTTTTGACATCGCATGGTTGCTTAGGAAAGTATCATTTATTAGTATTTAGTTATTTGAAAAAACTTTGATAGTGTAAAACTATTCACGAAATGAATTTTGGGAACCCTGTATTTTTCCACTGACCTGAATACGAATCAAATGAAACCGTCAAAGCACAACTGAGTAAGTTCGGAAAAATGAACCAGTACCAGCATATGGATAAATTGGAGTCCCATCATGCTTTTAGGTAGGAATGTTGCGCTTTTATTTGAAGTAGCTGTATTCCAAACCTGTGAATGGCAGTTTGCGCGTTCTAACCTGGGAATATCATGCGCTAGTCTCCATGGACCATTCATACACCAATTTTATAATGCGCCCCAGTGACCGTGAACAAAAAGTTTCAGTTGGGGTCAGAATGGCCGGAATATAATAAATGTTTGTATCTGAATTTGACCTCGGATTGAAGTTGTAGTCATGATCAGTAAAGGTCACTTGGGCAAGTTAAATGAAAGTAGTGCATGAAAGAAGATAATGTCGCAAGACAAGCGCTAAGGTGGAATCCCCAAGAAAAGAGAAATAGAGGAAGACCAAGAGCCACATGGCAAAGATCTACAGAGCACGAACTTGAAACCAAGCAAGACACAGAGGGAAGTGGAGAACCTTTGTACGTGACCTATGCGTCTCATTGAGTTAAGAGTTGGTGATGATGATGATGAGTGCATGAACGACTCGAATCAAATAGCATATCGCTTTTGAGCTGTTTCGGTCACTGAAAACTGTGCTAAAAAATGTGGTTTTTTTTGGTTTCAACGACTGTATTTTAGCCTCGGTGCTACAGTTTACAAACACCAAATACTCGCGAACTACTAAAGTACGTTTTTCTGCTGGTATATGAACGTGGGCGAAATTGTGTACCTCGAGTCTGACGATAACTTTCTTTGCAAAGCAGAATTTGGCGGTGTTCTTGTCATTTGTTTGTTGTATACTCGGGCCTGAAGGCAGGATTTTTGTGCAAATTTCATAAACTTGGACTTTTTAAAGCAAAATTTATGGGTCAACACTACGAATGGCCTTTTTAATTTTTTTTTAGTCGTTTCGATTAACGGTAGCACCAACTGTTACGACGATAAGCCTAATCGTCTTATTTAACCTCCAAATGTGGACCTTTTTGGGTACGTACGCACCCCGTGCATCCCCCCCCCTGCCTACGGGCCTGCTTATGGCCGTTTTTTAGTCGACTCGAATTGCGTGCGGTAGCACCAACTGTTACGGAAAATTTATTCGGGCTTCTTCATCGTCTGATTAAACCTCCAAATGCGGACCTTTTTGGGTCCGTGTGTGTGTGTGTGGGTG
>JAOBYE010416866.1:0-14092 GCA_025403585.1 Parazoanthus swiftii
CCCCCTAAGTTTTGTACGACCTGTCAGAGGGATCCCCCCCCCCCATCACTTTAAGAAATGAACGCTCCCAAAAACGTAGCCAGCAGCGCAGCAGACGAGTCAGTTCGTTTACTGTTTAGTTCGCGGGAGCAGATCGACGAAAGTATTCGTTTTCCATACACTTTCTGTAGATTTTTTATTTTTTGAAAAGGTCGATGTGACAGCTATTTTGAAACGTGGGCGCTGATGAGAAACAGAGATCTTTTTTTGGGCTTCATACACGTATTGATGGTTGGGAGGGGATGTCCCAAACCAACGATTTTCTGCATGGTTAAAGAGAAGGAGAGTACAGGCAGCAGTTATAGACAGGACAAGGCAAGACTCACTTTATTTACCCTTATATTAGAAGTTAAGTTACAGTGTATAAATGAAATGAGGAAAAGTGACATGTGAGAAGGGTACTGCCGAGGGTTAAGGGATAAGGGTTATAGCTTATATATAAAGTGGTTTTAAAAAAAGTTGCTAGATTTCCACGATAACGGATAAGTCGGTCAAACACGGACTATTGATTTAAATTGAATTTTTGAAATATCAAGTCAGTTATTGCTTCGGTTTTATGTGTATCTTCAAAACTTTTCGCATATGAATTTAGATAAGGAAACCACTTTTGAAAATGCCAAATCAACTCGATGGGAAAAAAACGATAAACAACTTGTGAAATTTTTGCTCATTTTGTGCAGACTAGATCTCAATTTTCAAGTCTTTCAGCGCATATAAAAAGGTTTGTTTTGTCGTGTGGAGTGGTTCTTATCATCTGGCAGTATTTATACAGCGTTTGGCAGTACTTAACTTTTAAAAAAGCCTGTGATGAAACCCGACACCATAGCGCGCACAGCGGTTCACAGGTGCAGCCTTTGTGCCTTTTCAAAATGTGTCAACCACAAGAAATGATAAATTAAAACCAACACAGTGTGATAGTTTCTTTCAATGCACTTCTTAAGAAGTAGACAGAGCAAGTCCTTTGTGTATGGTTTAATATCAGGCTAATTGTAGGTATGAAAGTCCTTGAAAAGCGAGAATTTCACAGCTCAGTGTTTGGCCAAATGAGAGACGAACAAAAACTCATTTTTATATTATGCCTTTCAAAACGCTTTGTCTATATTTCCGGACCGTTTATTGTTGTTGTTTAATAAAATATTTTTTTCAAATGCAAATCACATACTTTGACAGCTACGCGACTAGCCGGTGAAGGATCTTTCAAAAATATTTTTAAAAGTTGAAACTAATCTGACGGTATTTGAACGTGAAGTGTCTTTTTGCAGCATGCCATCAACACTCAGAAAAGCAGCGAAAGAGATTCTGGTGTCATTAGTTTTGTCACGTCAACAAATGCGATATAATACTCATGTTGACTAAGGACAAGTGTTATTCTCGCGAAAAC
The DNA here is from genome assembly GCA_025403585.1 of Parazoanthus swiftii. Lineage (NCBI taxonomy): Eukaryota > Metazoa > Cnidaria > Anthozoa > Zoantharia > Parazoanthidae > Parazoanthus > Parazoanthus swiftii. Next base: position 1,421 of record JAOBYE010416866.1, read on the forward strand.
ACTCAAGAAGAGTGTTTTATTTGGTTGGATTGAGTTAGCTTTTAAGTGAAGTAAAATGGCCGATTTAAAAACAACATTTGTTTCATTTGCAGAGCTTCTCGATATCTTGACAATACGCGAGTCGTTTTGAAGATAACGTGAATTGAGTGGGCTCAAGGTTAAGTTGCAGGAATGTGCAGTTACATAGTAGAGAAGCTTATTAGCCCAATAAACTGATTGTCCCATTAGAACAGATCAGTTATCATAAAAACTGAAGAAATTCTGCTCTTTATGCCACGATTCGTACTTGGTTTGTAACGATAACGGTTTTAGAACAAGTAGTTGATGATCACCAGCTGATCGGCAAGAAACGAGTTTCTGAAATGTATTTAAATAGGGAAAATCTACGAGAAATCTGTCATTGGCGATATTTTCTTGTTTACAGTGTGATCGGCGGTGCAATCAACCCTCCCCTAATTGATGAAATTCCACGCGAACCTTCCTCATTAAAAAACTCACTCGTTTAAGTGAGAAAGATATATTTGGTGGATTAAATCTTCGCCCCTGTCTTTCCTGGACAAAAGCGACTGAATTGATGCCCACTCATCAAAAGAGAAGTGTTTGTTCTGTAAATTATTCGAAGAAAGAACTCCTTTGACGGTGGTCACGTGTTAGGTTTTGTCCAATAGGGTGGCTGAATTGGTCGGGAACTGTCATTCAAGAAATTGATTTGCGGCCTTTGCATGCAAGGAAGGATAATTTAAAACTGAAACAAATCACAATATTATTTTGGTTAAGAGTTTGTTAAGGTATCGGAACAGAACCAATTACTGTGTTTTAAGATGCCGGAAGGAACAAAGTAGTGTTTATAGTCTGCAACGGGAAGGCATGAGTCAAAGGTTCGTCGATCAAAACTTGGGACTGTTCTTTTGCCGAAGGTGACCAAGTTATTGTGGAATATGGACATGTCAACACTTATGTGGCTTTTAGTGAGTGTGTTCTGCTATTGCTGCGGTTTCTTCCGTTCAGCTGACTGCACAACATTACATATTTATGCTTCAACAAAACCACACTCAGTACTAACGAGTGTACAGCAAATTGGGAGGACTAACTATTCCTTCGATACGGATGTGAGTGATCGCGATGGCCTTCAATTGTTATATGTTGAGCCGCTATCTGGAGCGGTCCGTTTGAACTATTTTCCAGACTGCAAGAGTTTGACAAAGAACCCTTTTATGGTGTTTGTGCGATCTTTCGCTGTTTCTAAACCTTTAGGGGGAGAGATCAGACCTTTCACTGTACATATACATGGAGACGACTGCTTCGTGAAGTTTCGGAGGCGGGATTTACCGTATACGATAGTAAATCGTGACGCGATTGTTGGAACGCGCGTCTTTTATCTTGTTGATTTATTCGCAAACAACTCATTTCCAAAACTAACTTCGTTAAAGTTGCTAAATGGAGAAGCAAGAAAATATTTTAGTATTGATTCAAAGAACGGACATCTTCGACTTAAAAAGCCCTTGAGCTCAACCGATCGCAGGATAATGGACATTACAGTACGAGGACTCGTAGTTCCGGTTTCAGTGATCAAAACTCAAAACAGAAAGAATGGGCAGAAGTATCTCCGGCGGCTGAGGGTTTTTGTAGACGATAGAAAAAGTTCCAGTGCTGAAAGTCGGCGCCGATTTCGAAGGAGCTTTAGAAATAATCCACCGCAGTTTTCCAATCTTCAAATTATGGCCAATGTGAAGGAAGGTGCAAAGATTGGTACAACCGTCATTAAAATTTCGGCCACTGATACTGATGATGGCAACAGGGGAGTGCTCTCTTACAGTATGACTGCTCAATTAAATCTTCAAAGTAATACCATGTTTAAGATTGACTCATCGACCGGCCTTATCACGACTCGACAGTTACTCGATCGGGAAAAAATACACACGCATTATTTTACTGTTACAGCCACAGATCATGCCAATCCCCCTTTGAGTGCAACTGCTTCTTTGACTATCGTTGTCCAAGATATTAACGACAACTCGCCAATATTTGAATCAGGTTCATATGTTAAGGAAGTGCCGGAGAGTATTTTGGTTGGAGACACTGTACTGTATGTGCGTGCACGTGACAAAGATGCTGGCAGTAATAGTAGAATCCATTACAGTATTGTAAATGCAGGTGGAGTAAACTCAGTGTTTGCAATTGGTGAACTTACTGGATCAATAACTGTTGCTAAGAAGTTGGATCGAGAAAAGATATCCCAGTACTCACTCCAGGTGAAGGCTGAAGATCAGGGCACACCAGTTCGAAGTGCCACTGTAAATGTCCAAATCGTGCTAAGTGATGTAAATGACTGCCAGCCAAAGTTTTCAAAGCCTAGTTATTCAGTTCAGGTGCGTGAAGATATACCTATAAACACAGCAATTTTGAAAATCTCAGCTACTGATGATGATTTGGGACAAAATGCAGAGCTTACTTATGCAATACTACACGGAAATGACCGGAAACTGTTTACCATCAACTCAATTACTGGTGAAATCAAAGTTGTTGGTGCGTTAGACTATGAATTACTACCTTTCTATACACTGATGGTAAGTGCAACTGATAAAGGACGCCCACCCATGTTTAGCCAGACTACTGTAGACATTTCCCTTACTGATGTCAATGACAACAAACCAGTTTTTGTAAGCCAGCACTTTCAAGGTCAGATCATGGAGAATGCTCGTATCGGCAGTATGGTCACACATGTTCAAGCTTTTGACAATGACGATGGGATCAACAAACAGGTTGTGTACAGTTTGGTGCAAAGAGATGTTCCATTCACTGTGGACGTCAAGAGTGGTTATGTTACAACTACTGCTAAGCTGGATCGGGAAAAGCAAAGTTTGTATAACTTTGGTGTTAAAGCTACTGATAAAGGAAGTCCTCCTTTAAGTAGCATTGCACGAGTATCAGTGACAGTTACAGACATCAATGATAACCCACCTCGCTTTCAAAAGTCTGTGTATTATGCTTCGGTATTGGAAAGTGCAACTTGGAGTACCACCATAATAAAAGTGTCTGCCAAAGATCCAGACCAAGGACCGAGTAACGTTTTTTACAGCATTGACGACAGCACAAACTCTAAGAAATGTTTCCGTATGCTTCCCACTGGTACGATTGTATTATCTTGTCGTCTTGACTACAACAAAGATAAACATTACGTTCTTACTGTTGAAGCCAGTGATGGGCTACTTAAGAGCAGGGCGGTAGTTTATGTAAATGTTACAGATGCTAACACTCACTCGCCAGTATTTGATCCTGTGTTCTACAATGTCAACGTAAAAGAGGATGTTCCTATAGGATATCCTGTTGCAAGAGTCACTGCAAAAGATGAGGATACAGGAATAAATGCCAAGCTGTCATTCTCGTTTGTGAGTCCGATGTCACATTTTGCCATTGACACAGCCACTGGCGAAATTAAGACAGCTGCAGCTCTTGACAGGGAAAACAGGAATACATATTCATTTCAGATCCTTGCCAAAGACCATGGAAAACCATCACGCTCTGCCACTGCATCAGTTTTTGTTTCGGTCACTGATGTGAATGATAATGCACCCCGGTTCACAAAACCGAAATATACAGTGTCTATTAAGGAAGATGCCCCCATAGGAAAGGTTGTGCTTGAAGTTTCTGCAGTTGATGATGATAGTGGAAAGAATAAACAGATACTGTACTCTTTAGCAAGTAAGTAAACATAATTTAATTAGTACTATAAGTAATTATTAACCCTTTAAGCCCCAAACACGACAAATGGCATGATAGTAAATTCTCCCAACTGAGCTCCATTCTTTCTATATAAGCAGTTTAGGAGAATTTTGCTTTTCAACTTCAACAGCTTATTCTACTTGATCAATTCCTTATTTCTCATTACCTGTTATATAATTTGTTTGAGTTTTGTGAGGAGAAGTTAGATGTTGATAAATTGCCTGGGGCTGAAAGGGTTAAGATTAATAAGACAGTGTTACCATGAGATGCTGCCATTGAGTAATGTAATACTAACAAATTTGGTTCCACAGGTTGGGCTGTATTGCCAAGGATAAGCATCACTTAGCAATTCCTTTTTTTATTTTATTGCTCAAGTAGTAAATTGCATGAATATAAATGACAAGTGTTGATTAATTCATGCTTATTATTGTTTAGAACAACACAACCTTTTTCTTGTACACAACTCATGAGATACCATGTGATGCAGAGATCTACCCCAATAGTCTGTGCATTCTTTGTACTCTGCCCATTACCTCTACCGAATGCGAATGATCCTGTAGCACACAATGCATACAATGTCTACTGAGCCCGAATCTGTGCTGGCACTTTTGAACATCCATTATGACTTAGACATTGACATTGATAAACTCCTAGACATGTTCTTAGGAAACATCCATGGCATTTGTTGCTCGAAGACCTGTTTTGCGCACATTTGAAACTTCTGCATGTTAGTATGTGTGAGAGTAGCTGTGGTGGTTTGTGAAAGTAAAAAACAAAACAAAAACAAGAAGATCATGGTCAAATTACGAATCGTCTTATGCACTATACTGACTCACGTCTTAGATTCTCTTCCAACAAAACGTTTTTTAAAATCCTTATCATGGCCAACCTAAATTTCGGGAGGTGGAACCCCCCCCCCTCCCCCCCATCCTTCCAAAATCCTGGGTATGCCCTTGAACATATTTATACTGAAATTTTATCTGTGTATAGTTACTTTGCCCTGATTTTAGAAGTTTCGCCGTTATACATTTTTCTGATAATGTTATTGATGTCTGTGCTGAAGATGTCAGTGTTGAACTACAGGTGTATGAATATTTGAATTTGTGAATATTTTCACGCAGTTTGTGCATTTGTAAAGAAATGTTTATCTGCTTTATTTACATAAACAGTTTCTTGTTAAATAATTTAATTACATTTTACTAATGTTATAGCTACGTCACGCCATAGCGTCAGTGAACTGAACATTTTCCAGCTTTAGAAGAAAAGGTTTTTGATAGCAATTTTCTCAAAGAAAGAAGTGAAGCTCATGGCAGCAACTGCAAAAATGGGCCAGCCATTTTTTGTCGTAAATCGTGCAAATTTCAGGGGCATGACGGCAACTGCCGCATGGCCATCATAATAATCAGGCCTGATTTTGTGAGTTTTTAGATTGAGTAACTCGAACTGCAGCCTTTGTATTGGGCACACGATCTTTTTTTAGCCATAATGGGTAGTATTCTATTCTATTCTTTTCTGATCTAATCTATATATCTGTATAGCGCTCTTTTCGCAATGCTCAAAAGCTCTTTACAAAATCATGAAATGTACGAAAGGTATGACAAAATGTACTAATGAAATGTCAATCAGATTTATTTTATACAAAAAACGACACAAAAACAAGACAAAATATGGTAAGTGTAGATTCTAAAACTCTCTAATTAGTTAAAAAAGCTTTTTTGAAGATAATCTTAAGTGGTATGGGTTTAGGGACACAGACAGAAATGGCCCTGTAGCCATCTTTTTCTAGGTTGTAACGAGGCACTTTGAGAAGTGCCTTAGTGCCAGATTTTAGGTTGCTTTTTGGAACATATGGGTCCAGTAGTTCTGTAAGATAGAAGCTGTATCGCTAACGACTAAGCTGTACGTGTACAGCAGGATCTTTAATTCAATTCGTTGTTTAATCGGTAGCCAATGGCACCTGGAGAAGAGAAGTGTGACATGGTCGGACTTCCGTGAGAGCCGTAGTAGTTCCACGTATAAAGACTTGAGACCACTTTTAAAATCCTTTTTTTTGTTCTCAGGAGATGGGAATGGCACCTTTGAGATAATTGACAGCAGTTCTGGCGCCATTAGGACGTTGAAGCGCCTCGACCGGGAGACGATCCCCTCGTATGACCTCACGGTAGTTGCAAGGGACCGAGGAGAGAAGCCCAAGGAATCATCTGTAGTGGTCACAGTTATCCTCGAGGATGTGAAGGACGATCCGCCCAAGTTTGCTAAACGAGTATTCGTAGTACGCATTCCAGAAGACACTAGCCAGGGAACAAAAATTTTCACGGCAAAAGCAGAGTCAAAAGACTTGATTAAAGGCCCTGGGATGATTTACAGCATAGTATCTGGAAACAGTCCCCTGACTTTTGGTATTGGCCCTAGCTCAGGTGAGATTGAGACATTAGTGCCTCTTGACATTGAAAAGAAGCCCTATTATCTTTTGAAAGTCAGAGTAGTTTCGGACCCATACTTTGATGAAACGACTGTGAATGTCTCACTTACTGATGTCAATGACAACGAACCAGTGATCCAGAATTTCTATATGAGGATCAATGTTAAAGAGGGAAATCTTCTGCCAGATGCCAGATACAAAATTCCAGCTTATGACCCGGATGTGGATGACAAACTCCGGTATGATATCACTGGAAATGATAAGAATTTCGTAACGTTGGACAAGAATACAGGTGAACTTACGGTAAAATCAACCTTGATAAATGCTATAAAACCTTTAAAAATTGGCGTGACAGTGAGCGATGGGAAATACAGTGACAGGGCAACAGGCTTTATCATGGTGACGTCAGTAACGAAAGAGATGTTAAACAGCAGCCTGACTTTATACATTGATGACACTGATGTGGAAGATTTCTTGAACAACGGACTTGGCAGGTTAACTGAATCTATGGCGAGTGTGATTCCGTGTGACATGGATCAAATTGTGTTTTATGATATCAAGACTGAGGTTATTGAATCAAAGCACTGGGACGAAGATGACATCAGTAGATTAACGCTGTGGCTGACTGTACGTCTCAAAAATAACAAACAGATCCATTATGGCTACTATGACCCACAGTTTGTGAAGGATCGGATATATTTCTTCAGGGATGAAATCATCAGGAAGACTGGCACCAAACTTCTTCCTTTTAAAGATGACCACTGTGTCAAAGAAATTTACAATGATGCTAAGATTAAATGGGACTGTACTACACATTTCTCTTTTGGTGACAATCCCCATGTCTTTAGCTCACCGCGAATGGTATTCCAAACAGTTCCTGTGAAAATCGGCACAAACAAGACATGCCCAGTCGGGTTTCGTGGCGAGGACTGTGATACACCTTTGAATCTGTGTTATTCAAGCCCTTGTGCAAACAATGGCAGATGTATTGGTACGGGAAACAGCTATGCTTGTATTTGCTTACCAGGGACAACTGGAATAAACTGTGAGATAGACTTGAAGGAAAGCAAGTGCCCCGTACCAGGAGAGACACCCATTAAAGGTCAGCTCAAGTCCAATCCATGTAAGAATGATGGGTCTTGTATCAATGTTAGAGGAGGATCCTCTTTTGCATGCCGTTGTCAAGATCCACTCCAGGCGGACACCAGATACTGTGAACTAACAACCAGGTCCTTCAGGAATGGTTCTTACATAGCTTTTCCAGGTTAGTGAATATGAATATCTCTCTCATCTTCTTGAGCCGACTTGGCGCATGAGGCCAGAATACACTTTCTCCAACCATTTTTATCCATTGCCATGTTCCTTGCTACTTCCCATGACGCAATTACCATCTCCTTCCTTTCTTACTGTCCTACGCCGTGTAGTTCTAGGCCTTCCTCGTCTCCGCTTTCCCTCAGATTACCAAGTTAGAGCTGTTCTGCATTGGCTGTTTGTCTCCATACGTAGCACGTGGCCTATCCATTTCCACCGCCTTGTCTTGACCTCGGCACTGATGCATTTAGTTTCAGTACTTTTCATCAGGTCTTTATACTGTTACAGTTAACATACGGCCATCGAATCTTTATGGTTCTCCTTTAGAAAATGGAAAATTGAAAAATTTAAATGGAAAATATGACTTTTATGATTTGCTTTTCAGCTCTAAAACAAAGATGGACACTGCGGGTAAAACTGGAGTTTGCAACCACGTCGTTCAGTGGTCTTCTGATGTACAATGGTCGATACAACGAACAACACGACTTTATTGCCATAGGTATATCAAAGGGACAAGTTCATTTCACTTTCTCAGTTGGTGGCGCACCAGTTTTCATGACAACCGATGTTGATGGTGGAGTTAGTGACGGAAGATGGCACTCTGTTGTTGTAGCTTTCCAAAATGAGGTTTGCTTTAACATTATTTTGTTTAGCTTCGCTGCTGCCTTGCAATCCTTAAGAACTTGTTTCGACTGTGGCACGTATTACTTGAGGAATTCAAAGTTCTACTGGAAAACATTTTTCGCTTGAGCTAGTAGGTACAATCAACAAATAGGTTTCATACAGACGAATTTCTAGTTTTTGCTTAGTAAGAAAATTTTGATTATATGTTTGGCCACAGTTTTTCTATTTCTTAGGTTCACGGCGGTTCTTATTCTAAATTTGCCTGTTGTGCAAAAAGTATTTGTCACCTTTTATTTATAGTTTTTCCTCCGATCCGATTGTTTTCGACTTGATCTCTCAGAAGTCTCTTTTCATTTGAATTTATTCAGGTTTTAATCAATCAACCCTGAAACAGACCCACAGATCCATTCAACTGACATCTCGTCCCACAGCTCTTTTCAGTATTCACGTCGACCTGCTGCTGTTTTGTGCGGAAACACTAACCCAAACAAAAAGGTCAAGGTGTCATCACACAGCAGGATATTAAGTGTCCAAAAATTGTGCTTCAGCTTTTTTTTTCTTGTCCAGCTGAGAAATGATTATGAACAGAAACCGCAAAATTAGTAGACTTTGCAAGTGTTAGCTCTATATTTTGCGTTTAGGAAAACAACTAACCTCTGTTTAAAGTATCTGCCATGTTTCATTTGATAAACTTAACGGATACTTGTTGTCGTTTTGCGATCCTCCGTGAACTAGTTCGAAGTAAAAACATTCTGGTTTTAAAAATATATTCCTAATATGTGGCGATGGATGGATAATTGTTGGTACCGGTTAATGTTTTTTCAGTATAAATAAAATAAAAAAGTTTTAGAGAATAAATATATGTGTTAAGTAAAAGTTAACACATATATTTACTATTATTTTATTTGGTTTGACGGCCATTTCTTGTTCAGCTGTGTCCTAGAAAGTTGGTTATTTCAAGAATTCTAGTATCCAAAATAAAATAAAAGAAATAGAAAAAAGAAAAGGAAAAAATGGTCAATGGAAATTGGAATGTGTTCCAGGAAATTTGGTCCTGACAACAACAACAACAACAACGTCAATAAAAGCTTTATTTGTACCTAGAAATTTGATAATAGTTTTCGATCGATGTTTGTAGATATGATTTGGTTTTTAAGAAATCAAGTTTTATAGGAATCAACGAAAAAAATATGCTTTTTGGGTGACTTGTGAAGGATATTCATGGAACATGAAAATTGTTAGTACCTGGCCGCCCTTTGCAGATGTGACTGCTCATAGTTACTGTACGTTATGTTTCTATCCAGACTGGTTCAGTGGTAGTCGACGACTGTGACATGGGAGTGGTGGTCCAAGCGGGAAGTCACGTGGGTTCATTTGGCTGTGCGGCAGCTGCCAGAGTGCCCAGGGCTCGTGAAAGACCTCTAAAGAAAGTGAGAAAGAAGTAAGTCGGAATACGGCACATCTTATGAACCTTTCAGTGTGAATATCGAGGGACAAGGCTGGCAATGGCCGTAGATTTGACATTATTCCTCGTCCGTCGGGTGGAGAATTTGACAAAATGATTGGTTCTTGACCAAAACATGTTGCACCAAAGCGAATTTGACGATTTCCTTTTGATATTGGTCAGATATTTGTAAAAAAAATTGCCATATTGCATAAATTCAGAAAATTTTCCAAGTTAAATGTGTTTTGTCTTTATATGTTTAGAACATAGCCGGCAATTTTTTCGCGCGCTTTTTGTTTAGCGCAAGCGCATATCTTTATTTTGATAGACTGACGTACGCCTTGATCGTAAACTGAATGAGCAAGTAATTGTTAGAAGATAGCTGGAACCAAAAAAAGTGGGCTCAGAAAAGTTTCCAAATGGAAAACGAAGTAAATCAAGGGGACAATCAAGAAGGAGCTGTAGTACGATGCTAAGAAAAATGAACTACGGGATGAACAGTGGCTCGCAAAGAACGTTTTTGCTTACAGAAGAATAAAGTTGCACTGTTCTAAAAGAAATGGTCCATGCTTTAGCTGTGCGTCTTTCCAGTTATGGATGCACTTGGGAAGATGGGAGAGCATTCGAGAAGCTAGAGAAGCACGCGACTTCGCCTCGTGCCACTCAAAGGCTTCCGTCTTGTGCTCTCACAACTTCCCGCGTGCATCCTGTTCCATAACTCGATAGACGCACGCTAAGTATGGACCATTTTTTAAATAACTAGATGAAAAAAACATTGCACAGTTTCCGAAGATTTTCCAAAATTTATAAAAACGAAAAACACGAATCTGAGTTCTCATGTTATGAACAATACTTTACTCACTCACTGCCGTTTTTTCGTTAAATACTATTCTTATAACTCGGAAATATATTTTTTTTATATCTTATAATACTGTTTATTTTTTCAGGTCCAGAAGGAAAACAGTTTTCCGATCACTTGATCTGACAGGACCCTTAATATTAGGTGGCTCGCCGCCCCTGTCTGTAAAGTTCCCTGTCAAGGAGAGCAGCTTCAATGGCTGTATAAGGAATATTTACATTGATCACAAGTTTCTTGACCTTGGGAACCCAGTCATGGACAACGGCAGCTCTCCGAAATGTCCTGCAAAGGAAGATTTCTGCAAGAACACTCAGTGTAGCTGTAAGAACTCGTGGAAGACTTTCGTTTGCGACTGCCCTGAGGGTTATGGCGGCAAGAAATGTGATATAGGTAAGATATCACTAGTTTCTTGCGATAATTTATTATTATTATTATTATTATTGTTATTATTATTATTATTATTATTATTATTATAAGAACAATAATAATAATAATAAACCCGTTTCAGCAGCACTGTACAGTCCCAAGGTTCTTACAACGATGACAAGACTAACGCAAAATTACTTTATGTTTTCGTGGAATTGCGATAGTATATCATTCTATATAAGTATATATTTCCATAATATTACAACTGTATAGAATTAACTTAGTTGCCAAAAAGAGATCTTTTATCTTCAGATTTAAAAATGGACATCATTTTTACCTCTGATACTATTTAACTTTGCAGCTATGAAGTTTACGTCAAAGTTCAGTGGTAAGAGTTTTATCAAAAAGGCCTACCGTACGGCGACAATACGGCTACCCTGGTCCCACTCATTAAAGTTCAGAACCAAGACACCCAGTGGACTCCTTGTCGAAGTAAAGTTCTCAGCATTCAGCGCAGTGCTAGAGGTATTTGAGTGATTGTTAAAAGTTACTAATGTGAAGACTCCAAAGTGTTCGACCTTTGTATTAGAAGCCTTGTGCGCTATGCTTTTCCATCTTTCATTGTCGATCGTAGGCTTTGGCAATTAGTTATGATAGCAGCATTTCCAGAGGCTAGAGCTAACGTCCCTGTCCACGGACGGTGTGGCGAAGAAGGTCGCTCAAAGTTCAACCCTCGAGCAGGCCGGGGATTGAACCCGGGATCTCCTGGTTGGCAGTCGGAAGTATTGGCTGTAGTCACACCAGACTAAAATAAATTTACTTAGCACCCAGAAAACTATGCGCAGTAATCTGTTTGAGTTGTGTGACCGCTCGGAAGTTGTATTTACTGGTAATTATAGTTAGAAACTTTACTCTTCTTGTTTTGGCACAGTGGAAAATAATTTGGTTGCAGTCACCTAGGATGTTTCATTTTCGTGACTAGCGTTAAACTATAATTGTATGTCTAAGTGTAACCGCAGCCATTATCTTAACAAAAATCCTAATTTCATTCACTGCAGATTTCGTCCGGGTATCTGTTCTACCATGCTTTCAAGGGCAATAACACCCTACAAATTAAACTTGATGATTACAGAGTGGACAATGGTAAGTGGCACCACGTGAATATCACGTGGACCCAGAGCTCTGTTCAGCTGACCGTCGACTATATCCACCAAGTTAGACAGGCCAGTGGCGGAGAGACACCGAGTGGGGACTATACTACACTCTTGTTTATTGGTGGCAAAGAAATGTTTAACGCCTCTAAGAGATATATTGACAGGGGGTTTCAAGGATGCATGCAAGGTAAGGTGATTTTTGATCTTTTACCAACATCTATCTTCTCCTCACATCAGCAATATTAAATACATTGATTGGTTTTGAGAATATAAAAGTTGCTAAACCAATACGAAAATACTTAAATGAAATGTAAAATTCTCCCAACCTAATATGAGACAAGTAATGAGAAATTAGTAACTCGTTGCTTGCCACTTTTGAGAGTGAAAGAGTTAACAACTGTCACTGTGCGGTGGTTTCTGTTTTGTTGAGTCTAATCGATACTCGTTGGGTTTTCATGCATTGTTTGACTAAAAACAGATCTATGAAGCAGGCCGTGGAACTGATAATAAACCTGTGTTGTTGTTATTGTTCTTAACTTCTTATTCATCGTCTTCTTCTTCTTCTACTTCTTCTTCTTCTTTTCTTCTTCCTTTATTCTTCTTCTTCTTTGTGTTTTTCTTGTTTTTCTCCATTTTGTTGTTCTAGTTCTTGTTCTTCTCTGTTCTTGTTCTCCTTGTTGCTGTTGTTGATACAGGCCCGTAGGCAGGGGGGGGTGCGCGGGGTGCGTACGCACCCCCCCACGGACCCAAAAAGGTCCGCATTTGGAGG
>JAOBYE010416977.1:0-14092 GCA_025403585.1 Parazoanthus swiftii
CGAAACGTCAGTCACCAACAACAGTTCTTCTGAGAACTACTCTCACCCGGACGATCACACCATACGAAATACTGATAAGATAGTACTTAGCAAATTCAATCTCAAACTGTTCTGAATTCTTGTACTGTTCTTTTATACATAAAATATTCAGCCTCAAACTGTTCTGAATTTCAGAACAGTTTGAGGTTGAATTTGCTAAGTATTATCTTATCAGTTGTTAAATTTTTAAAGGTTTTTACATTTATGATATTGGATTGTGAATATATGGGCTCGGTGGCGAAGTGAATATAACATATATAAACTAAAACACTGAAATAATATAGTTTATATATAATATATATATATAATATATGTAATCTAAAACACTGCTCCAGCTGAAACGTTTTGTTGTTATGGGGTGACAGTTAACGGAAGTGACGTAACTTCAACTGACTCAAAGTTCAAAAAGAATTTCTGATACCGTACCACCTCTCCGCGGAGAAAATGAAAAAGCTCTAACTTGCACTTAAATTATCTTTTAGACCCTTCATTTCGATATTTGAAGAGGACATTGTGTTACAACCATGTTTGTTAATCTGAGCGTTTGGAAGGAAATAGATGATTTTGGAATGAGAGAGACCTGCCCACTATGTACCAACGCCCTTAAAAAGCTCAATGAAAGAGGTCTTGAAGCTTTAATTGCCTTAATTTCACCACCATTTTTAATAAACTACAACCCGATCTTGTGAATACAACTAACGTCACTTCCGCGGACTGTAACTTGCTCTTAAACTTGGCAAGTCTGAGCCCTGATGTTTTTAAAAGTTTGTTCTTATTTTGGCAGCCATGCTGGACAAACCAGCGGTGGACTTTTCAGTACACTTGTGCCAATTTGCCAAACGTTAATAGGATAAATCGTAAATTAAGTGCCGTGTTTTTTCCACGATTTCTGACACTTCATTTTGACTGAGATGCTGTCGAAATTTTTTTAAGAACGCTAAATTTGCTTGTTGACCTTGAGATTTATGAAAACACACTGGCGCCCTGCAAAATTATGGTCGGGCACCATCATTCATCAATAGATCTATACTAATAGTCTAGACTGGAAGAGGCGTTTTGTTAGGATTACGGTGGTTTGGAGCGGGCCAAACCACCAACTTTTAGAATTTAACTAATATAGTAAGTCTTTGTAAAGTCCTTTTAAAGAAAAATAGCCGTTTTAGAAAATCTTCAACTGTTGTCGAAACATTGCAAACAAACGATTTCACCGGAAAAAACATATGCAAAACTGCCCTTCAAATTCAGCCGTTTTTTTCGGAAATCACCTTCTACACGAATTAGGGCAATACTCATACGACTTTTGTCTTATCACCATAAAATTTCGTACAGCAACAGTGTAGTAAGAAAACTTCATAAACATGTCAGCAAAATCGGAAATTCGGTTTAGACTTTTATATATAGGCTCAGTTCTACACTAATCTACCCTAGGTGTCACAGGAACCATTTCGATTTTCGCTTATAATACCGGGCGATATCAAAGGAGGACTGCTGAGCGAGCGTGAGGCCGGCCTTCGATATTATCGCCCGGTATTAAGAGCAAAGTACTTCCTCTGGTACTCAGGGTATCACCAATCCGCTTGAAAATTCAAGTTTTTAAAAATGATTTCTAAAGCACGGATGATGTAAGATATAAAAAATCCCTGGCATGTTATTAGTATTCAAAGTGTGCTGAGTTTAGCCGGAATGAAAATAAATTTAAAATTTAAAATTAAAAACTAAGTCAAATGACGCTTCATGAAGAGAAAACGCTCGGTCGCAAACAGGGCGCTGGTTCTTGCTCACAAAGACGACTTTTCTAAAATACGATTCACCATCATTTTAACAATTTCACAAGTTTTCTTGTTATACATTTATTGGTAACCGACGCACTGAAGTTCGAACGGAGAAATGAAACCGCTCAAGATGCTCCGAAAGAGTTTAGGAACCGGTCTTTTATTTAAAGGGATAACTGATTCTTTAAGCATATGTTGAGGGGTAGAGCATTTTCGTGAGCACGGTGAACGGCGTATACGTAAGAAAAGAGTCAACAAAAACAATAATGATGGTGATAATGACGATAAATCACTCTAAGTAAACGGATTCCTTTTTTGTGACATTTTATACTACGTTATACACGGAAAAAGTCATTTAATTTTATTTGATTGGTAGTGAGATTGATATAAAAATATCGTGAGGGCGGAGTAATAAATTTGTAAAAACTACACGATCAACCCAGGCTAAAAGAGAATGTTTGCACGCCTAGTAACGTTGAAGGAAATGTATGGGAAAACATAAAAAAGGTTAATTCAAAATAGTAACCAAAAATATTACGCGCAAATCCTTCTTCTTCCTCAGCCTTCCCCGGAAAAAAGTAGTGGTTGGTCGGCCTTAAATTCCAAAGACGTGTAGTTATCCTTTACAGGAACTGTCGAGTGGGAGTTTATTTCCAGTGGACTCTACATAATTAAGCCCATTCTTACCACCAAAAGGGAATTAGATCATCATTCAGAATCAAACACATACTATTTCAAATGTATGTGACATATATGTGATATATTCGCGGGCGAACGTGTCGAACATAACCGCGGAAAACGCTTTTCACACGTAACATCTAACATTATTTTCTAATAAGTAGTTTCACATATATTTCATGTTCAAGAAAGTTGATGCGTGTCCTCAAATTCAAAAAATTTTTTTGCTAGTTCAATTCCAAAGATGAAATGGTGATATAAATACTAATACTACACATTTGACAAAATGCGCAGTCCATGGGTTGTCTTGACCTCGCCACAACAATAAACTGCTAGAATAGATCCTATTAAAAACAATCTCGTTCTGCCAAGTTGTGGATTTTAACTGATTAACTGCAGAAAACGATACAAAGTTTCAAACTTTCACTGAAAAGATTTTTGTGTCACCCTCTCTGATACATACATGGTCAAATGTCCAAATCCAAACAGGTAGACTCCTTAGCTTTGTACGTCACCTCGTTCATACGCACTCAAACCAAAATGTGTATTCTCTGTAAGGGTCAGACAAACCGAAGTGCCAAACGAAAATAGATTTTGACAAACACTAATTACATTCTTTTTAAACTGGACGTGTCTGTTACATGTAATGTCGTTGTCTTTTTTAAAAACAGCCATTTCCTTACAAACTCAAATAATACGACCAGCTAAGAAACTTGACCCTGCATACCCCGCCAATACGGCAACCTCGTTAATACTACAGCCAAATTTTTACGACCCGTTGATGACCGTATTAATTGGGTTCCACAAATTAAACTGTAAAAAGTGTAATATTACTAGGATAACCGATTAGGCCATGTTAGAGTGCGTGCGCTTTTATGAAATGCACAATGAAGTAATAATTCTGAACACGCTTCAAAAACTACCGTAAAATAGAAGTTCTAAAGAAGGGTTTTATAAAAAAAATCAAATCAGTACTCCGGTTTACGATCAGTGTTACAGACACACATTTACTGGTATTTATCAGTTGGTAATCAGGAAATTGATAACATATTACTGTTTCCCTGTATGTAAAACATGTCTGGGGATGTCATTAATACAGCCCATAGGATTTCTTTCAGGGATTGCGCTAGAAAGTTTTGCTGCGAGTCCTGGGACTCCTTGATCCTGGTTGTTTGGGGTCCCAAAGGTTTGTTAAGGGGTCCCATAATAAAGATGGAGCTTTGAGCTGGTTTAATATTTGCGTACAAGGGACGCAATCCAAATTACAAAATTCATTTTTTGAGAAACACTTTGCGTAAAAATGCACGATTTTTGCGTCAACGCGATCACTGTCTTTAATTTTGGCACATCTCGGCCTCAATGTTTTCATCAGTAAACAAGGCCCTTTTCAAAGCAGGGAGTTGATATCAACTGTGACGCAAGTCTAGCTTCACTTCCGTGCCATTTTTTTCTATGTGTTTTCCGTTCTTGTCCTCCTATTATGTAAATTCTCATGTAATACAGCAGTCTTTCGCGAAACTGCCACAAGTGGCGCACTAATCGGGCACACCTACTACTAAATATGTACAATCAATGTCCTAAAACCCTAATATATAAGTGTAACTATACTAAAGTACGTCCCAATGCACTCTAAGATTCTAATCTACGTAGCCAATACGATACTTCATAAAACATCTAAATTACATCACAGGTGATTTAAGAAAATCTTTAAACTATACTAAGATCAACTCTTGTTATATAATGTATTTATTTTTAGATTATTTTTATTTTTTGTTTCGTTTTATTTTATTTATTTTTAAATGCTTTGACAAAACTGGAAAGTCATATCAATAAAGCTCATGTTACGATTACTAGTCTACGTGTTGCACAGAAAGCCTTTGCTATGTCAAGTTTTCCAACCTTTTTCTTACTAAAAACCATTTGACTATTTTAGGTTCATCGTTTCGTTTGGGAGCGAACCCTCATTTGTCCTTGACCAGGATAGCGGAGAAATACGGCAATATATTCAGTCTTAAACTGGGTAATAAGCTCGTGGTCGTGCTTAACGGAGCAAAAGCTATCCAAAATGGACTGGCTAGGAGGTCTGCTCTTTCTGGCCGGCCTGATCTTCTGTGTTTTGAAATGTACAAGGGCGGAACCAGCTCAGGTCTTATTTTTGGGCACAGCCATAAGTGGAAACTGTTGCGGAAAATCTGCCACACCTCGCTAATCAAGTATCTAAAGACGGAAATATTTGAAGAGCAAATAGAGAAAGAAAGCCAAAGGCTAATTGACTGCCTCAGAGAACAGCGTGGAAAACCAGTAGACCCGGGAGATTTGCTTTTGTTTGCGACAGGAAACGTGATTCTGAATATACTATTCGGAAGCGATTATGATTACGGTGACAAAGAATTCTTGGACGTTGTACACAGTGAAAAAGTTATTCAAGAGCTGCTGGCCACAAATAGCGCGGTCAACATTTTGCCATGGCTCCATTTCTTGTATCGGAAAGACGTCGCTAAGCTCAGGCAAGTACTCACAAAGGGGTTATCTTTCGTGGAGGGGCAGCTGAAGCTCCACAGGGAGGCCAACATTGAAGGCCAGATCCAAAACTTGTCGAACTGTCTTTTCAAGGCAGCCCGAAAAGAAAACCAAAAAGTCGCCGAAAATGTTGACGGAAGGGAAGAGGGCGAAAAGTTACAATTTACTGACAAAGACCTCGTTTATACCTTAAGAGATATGTTCGCAGCTGGGTTTGAAACGAGCGCGCAAACCATGAGGTGGGCCCTCGCCATATTTGCCAACCGTCCCGACATTCAAAGTAAGCTTCACAAAGAATTAGACACCACCTTTCCCGAAGCACGAACCTTGTCTGTCAAAGATACGCAGAAACTCCCCTACCTCCGGGCCACGGTGTACGAGGTGCTGCGGTTCACAAGCTTGTCTCCACTAAGTGTTCCTCACAGCTCTACCGCTGATACAGTGATCGCAGGCTACAACATCCCGAAAGATACCATGATTATACCTAATCTTTGGTCTGTCAATCGAGATCCGAAAATGTGGAAAGACCCGGATGACTTCAATCCCGAAAGATTCCTGGATGGAGATGGTGGGGAGATTGATATGAGTCTCGTGCCCAGTTTCATGCCATTTTCAACCGGCCACCGAAAATGCCTGGGCGAAAACTTGACCTATATCGAGCTGTTTACTTTCTTGGCGAGTATACTACTTAATTTCCGGTTCAGCTTGGAAGGTCCGAAAGAGATCGACATGATCCCAGAATATCGCTTAATTCTTACTCCGAAGCCATATAAACTGAAAGTGGAGGAGAGAAAAAGAGGAGCGAGTAAAGAGAATCAGAGTTAGCGGTCAACGAGGACAACGGAAGGGCGAAGACAGCAGGGGAAAAAAAAGACAGTCCAGTTTCGTATTCGTAGTTGCCGCTGATTCCAAAGACTCCAGACTCATTTTCACAGCGTTAGCCTCGACCTGGTGTTAAATAATCATAAAATATCCAAGTGGACTGAGGCACATCACGGGGAATAAGCGCAGATCCTACGAACATATGAATTTATGTACGTTAAACGTCGATCGGTTAATTTCGTTCGTGTTTCTATTTATGGAATTACAATTGGTAAATTGATTCGTTTTATTATTGCATTTTATTCTTAACTTGTACATTTTTAAGAACGTATTTTTGACTCGTTAATGTGGGGTTGAAAATGTTAGTCTTATTTTATTCAAATTTTCTTTATGAAAATTTTTCTTCTCTTCTATACAAGAGTTTTTACATATTTATTGTAATCTTTTATATTGTTTTCAAGTGACTCTCAAAATGTAATCTTCCCCCTTCTCGATTAGGCATAACTATACGCGGGTGGAAATAATACTGGGTTAACTACCTTATAAGGAAAAACCAATTATTGATTGATTGAGTGTGTAGAAATTATTCCTTTTCTTATTCAAGGATCATTGATGAACTATGGAAAATAAGTTGTAAAAAGGTAGCTTCAATAAAAAGGTTTTTTAATGAAATATGTTTCTTATGCATGTACATATGTCAACAAATAAAAACATTTTAAAGATTCGACTGTCGCATTGGTATCTGTGTCACCCCGCCCTTTTACTTTCAACTAAAATCAAGAGGTCTTTGCTTTATGAAGTGTAGAGCAACAGACATTAATAGAAATTTTACATTTACAAGTGTAGCTATTGTTCTTGGACCGTTACTATGCAAATTACTGGCTCAAAGTCGATTTTAAGCTGCTCAAGTATTTCATGTTTTTACAAATGAAATATTCATAACAGATCATTAAAGACAATGGTATACTTGATCAGTTCCTATTCTAGCTAGGAAAAACAACGTCAACTATAAAGTGATGTTGGTGTATTCGTCCTACGTGTCGGCGTTCGGTAAAGAACACAATTTATCATCAAGTGAATTCGCATGCCCGTTGATTAAATAATGAAACTGGTCAATATTCAATATACTCAGATACCGTTTTGATATTGCTTGTACGTTTGTCAAGAAATGAAGAGATTTAAGGCCGTAAAGGCACGCAATAAAGAAGTTGTGGTCAAGGAAGATCTGTTCCATTTTGTCTTATTCAGAATCAAACTTGTATTTCCAGAGGACGTTGGGATGTTTCCGCCGCCGATTAAGAAATTATTCTTGATGATTTAAGCGTTACGTTACTGGTTTTCGGCTGTCCGAGTCTCAGTGAGGAAAATAATGAGATGCAAATGCGCTCTTTATATTGAGATGGGCAGGCACACCCTGGAATGAAGTGTGCACGCGCACCTTATTTTTTGGCGCATGTGCGCATACAATTTTATTGTGCACATGCGCATGCGCATATTAATTTGGTCTACGCAGGCGCAAAAATTTTCCGACTGCACAGGCGCACAACATTTTTGCCTGCGCAAGCGCATTTCATATTGACCTGCGCAGGCGCATATCGAATAGGTCTGCGCTAGCGCATAACATTTTTGTCCGCGCAGGCGCATAACAATTTCGTCTGCGCGGGAGCATTTCATATTGACATGCGCAGCCGTATATCGAATTGGTCTACGCAGGCACATATCATTTTGGCGTGCGCATGCGCATTTTATTTTTGTCTGCGCAAGCGCATATGATTTTGAGATAGGCAAACGCATCTCTTTTTGCCAGTTACCGAGAATTGAATTTTCGTCTTCCGAGATTTTGACCAGCATTGTTTTAGTCCTAGATAAAATCTTCCCGCCCCCTGTTACTGTCCAGGAAATCCACTGTAATTGCATATTCGTTAAAAGAACATAGCCAAGCCTTATATTGAAATCCAGTTTTAAATTGTTTTCCAGTGGTACCGATAAATGTAGTTTCTGTTACAAAGGCATACTTTTGAACAAAGTTACTGCCAAAATCACATGTAGTGAATAACATAAATTCCTGTGGAAATCTTTGTATAAATTGTGGAAACAGTTGTCTCAGGTGCTTCAGTAAAAGGCTTCAAGACACATCCATGAAGTTTCTGGGTTTAGCACTTGCACTTACATGCGCAATAATTTCTCAGATAAGTTTTCCACCAGGCACATTTCACTCATCACGTGTGCTTATAGCTAAAGGCGCGGTTTAATCAAGCCGCAGTCGTACGATGCTGACTACAAAAACGGAAAACAATAATCACTAATTACCTTTTCATTTTTTACGTTAGCAGAACATTCTTCAGTTGAGTAGAAGAAATGTTTGTATACAGAAATATATCTGCAATTTGTTTATCTGAGATGTTTACATACTCTTATTTATTGCTTTTTGAATGTGTCAGAGGAACTTTTGTTTTAAAAAAGAACCATCTCCCAATGGTCCTCTGAATGAAACTTGTAAAGGTTTGTTGATTCCCTCTAGTTTTATAATACTGAACATTCAGTAAAAAATGAACTGATAAAATGCTTTGTGTAGTTTTGTTTTGGGCCAGGTGAGAAACTTGATGTCCGACTATAGTTCCAGATCATGGCACTGAGGGCTGTGTCAAAACCAAAATTATTGGGGAGGGTTGGGGTATTGCAACCTCTGGTAGATTCGTGTACGGGACGTTACTAAAACCGGGAACGGGCAAAGGTGAATGTGAGTTTGGAGAAGTGAGACTTGAGAAATTTTTCAAAGGCTGGGAGTTTTGAACAATTAAGAACGTTAAGCTTCGCTGCAGATATTGTATATTGCAGAC
This sequence comes from Parazoanthus swiftii, assembly GCA_025403585.1. Classification (NCBI taxonomy): domain Eukaryota; kingdom Metazoa; phylum Cnidaria; class Anthozoa; order Zoantharia; family Parazoanthidae; genus Parazoanthus; species Parazoanthus swiftii. The sequence continues at coordinate 8,672 of JAOBYE010416977.1, forward strand.
TGTTCTTCGTCTCATATTGACCGTTCCCCGTTCTTTGTTCCGAGTTTTAGTAGCGTCCTTCGTGTATGAAGAGTCGCAAGCACTAAAGCCAAGGGTGCGAGTTCCTACGATACAGAGGTTCGGGGGCATGTTCTCCCAGAAACGTTTAAATTAAAGGGTCTTTAAAATATTATTTCCTGCACTCTGGGAGTAATTTCTAGCAAGTTTAAGCGGCTCTGAACTGAGAACGAGGAAAATGATCTCGTGCCGAAACCGTAGGACACGCAATAGGGGCTGCAGACACATTTTCTCACAAATTTGTACAAAAATTACTGGTCCTAACAGTTTCGAGTTAGCGATGTATCGGATATTTAAGAAATGGTCCGTGCTTAGTGTGCGTCATCGAGTTACGGATAAAGTTTGTGTTAGTGATGAATCGGATATTTAAGGAATGGTCCGTGCTTAGCGTGCATCTATCGAGTTATGGATGAAGTTTTGAAGAGCACTAAAAATATGTTTGGGTGGCACGTGCGAAGCGAACATTTCTAGCTCTTCGACGTCTGTAAACCGCAGCAATGAGAAAAAAAAGCTTTGATTTTCAACAGCAGTAATCTACGAACAGACCCTTTGTATCTGAATATAGGTTTAACTATATCAAGAAACGGACAAAATTCATTAAACGCAAACTGCAACAATAGGTTTTCTTGAAAATTTCCTACTTCTCCTATTTATACACTATATTGATAATCATTTAAAATCATTTTCTCTGAGCTCTTTTAAGCTCGAAAGAGTTTTGTGAAGTTTCTTGTTTCTGTATTCTGTAGAGCTAAATTGTATTGTTATTTGTTTTATTAATATTATGAATACAGAACTGATGTTAATTTATAATATTTTCAAGGCGGCAATAACTTATTTGTATGTACCATTATCATTACTGTTATTATTCTTATTCTTGTTGTTACTATTATTACTTATATCTCTGAACTATATTCACTCAAATGCTCACTTTCGCTAGCGTCACATTTGACATGTTCTCTAGGATTGGGAGAGAAAAAGAAGGAAGGGGGTCAAAAACGAAATGGACTGAACAGTGAAAGCACGGGAATTTTACTTACTGAAAAAAGGATGAATTGTTAAATGTAATTAAGTATACAAAGATTAGAAAATGAAGAAACAAACAATATATAAAATCACGGTTCTAACTTCAGTTATTGCTGGTTTTCACTTACTCCCCGGAGATTCAAATGACAAAGGGCATGGCGGCCATGTTGGAGCCCCTGACAAAAGAAACTAATTACAACTCCATTGTAAAGGGGCACCAAAATGGTGGCTCGGACGTCATAAGAAAACCAAGAATTGATACCCTGATTCTCTGTTATGCTAAATCTTATAGCTAAGAAAAAAATAAATGCACAAACGTGATGTCACGTGGTAAGATTTTTTGAGTAAACATTGATGCGCAAGAAACCGTCATAGTGCTCTTTTTCCGGACAAGAAGTTGTGCAACGTGCAGCAATGTGAGTTTTTGACATTGTTTAAAAACCTGCAACATGTGGCCCCCTGTTGTAGCGCAAGATATGCTGCAAAACAGTCATACTATTGTTGAACTTACTATCAAATATATAAGGGGCATAATGGATAATTATTCTATTATAATCACAAATACATGAGGTAAAACTTCATATACCATGTATAAAATCTAATTTCAGTAGATATATCTCCATCTAAAGTTGTTATTGCATTTAAATATTGTATTCATTTGTCATTCGCTTTATTTACTTAGTTATTGTTATGTACTTGTAATATAGTAGTTTGTGATTAGAGTGCCGATGCCCATGTTATTGTTAATTAATAATAACAATAATAATTTATATTATTACTATTATTATTATTTTTATTATCATCATTATTATTATTGTCATTATTATTATTATTATTATTATTATTATTATTATTATTATTATTATTATTATTTGTGTATGTGTGTGAGTGTGTGTGTACCCGCCCAAAATTACTAAGGAAAGGCACAATGCAACGATCCAACAACCTGGCATTTGGGTTATTTCGGGTTGCCAGCACTCCAACTTTATTATAAAGTAAGTTCAATGTGATATACTTTAGTAAAAACAGGGTAAAAAAAGATGTTGTTGTCAATAAAATTGTGCTAAGTTAGTAACCATGTGCAATGTACACAATCTTCAATGTTGCACGCGATCACGCTATAGCTAAAACTCGTGCTCCGTCTCACACTACAACATCATCGGAAACTAATTTTCGTATTTGGAACTCAACGCGTTTCCGTGTGGGCTAACACTTCGACTCGTGCATGGTCGATAATTCACTTTCCGCTACGAGCTTCCGCGCCATGCTTGATTAACACGTTTCCAGCTCACGAAACTTTAAGAAGCATTTTCAAATTTTGCTACTCCTACTTTATTTGTTTCGATCACACTTGCATCATGAGTGCCGGACGAAGAGGCATACAACAGAGATAGGCTCCAAACTGGGAATACATCCAAATCAAAAGAAAAATTTCCCAAAAAGGAAGCTGAATGAGAAGAAATTATCAACTGAAGTAATAAAAATTATCAAAATTCAAAACACAGACAACTTGGTGGCAGAAGAGCAGCATTTTCCATGTATACGTGTTGTCGGGTATTCAATATGGAAGCCAGGGCTTTGAAATTCCATCCAAGCACCTCATGCACCGGCCAAGCAGCTTTTGGGGACAACAAACCCAAAAGCCTGACACTGCTCAAAAACATGACTTGATCATAAATCATTATTTTCCCAAGTACCGTGTGGAAACAAACTATGGAACTGTATTGAGTCACGTGCCAAGATTCGGACCAGTGTCGAATTGTTTGGCAAAGAAAAGTTGAGATGAACTTTGGACGCCGAGTTTTTCGGACACGTCATTTAAACATTCGATGTGAATTGTTCCTAACCAAGAACATCTAAGAAAAACCAATATGCTCAAAACTTGGGAAATCTTCTATTTTCCTGGCATGCGCTTTTCTTTGCCAGCTCGCTTTATCCCTATTCCCTTGCACTTCTCGCGTTTGTCTGTTGTCATGATAACGAACTAGCTTCCTTTTAGGAAACATGCAAATGAACCAAAAAGAAAAGTCGCTCTGTTTCCTGTCACTCTTCACAAAAAAGCGAATCATGCGCTATTGACGTCGTTACAAAGTTAAGTACACGTCACACGAAAGACAAACACATCCAGTTTTGCGATATCAAAAATTGCTCACATCACAGGCAGACATTTGTCTGCAGCTCTAAATGTCGCCTGTAGTTGCCAATGGCGATGAAAGTGTTAACGAACGGTAGTGCTTTAAAATTTTAACATTTTTAATTTTCCATTTTCAAAGTCCTGGCTAAGATCGTTATTTAGTCTCACTCCAAGGTAAGTTCTTAGAGCGTTCTTAAATTTCGGCCGTTTTCTAAAAACAAGTGAGTGTACTAGGATTTGAACTGCAACTGAAGAACTCGCAAAGCTCAGAGGGTATATACTCCTTGGACAAATACCATGGACGCACCCTCGTTTAAAATCTCTAAAAAACACTGCTAATACTAACACTAATAACTAATAATGTTAATGCTAATAAAAAAATAATATAACCCGACCCCAGCCTTTGCAAGATTTAATGATGGTCTGTAAATATTTTTAACTAATAGGAATCTGGTTTTAAACGAGGGTGCATCGATGGCATTTGTCCGTCGAGCTCAGAGATTCGATTCTACCATGGCTATCACAACTAAATCATTCCATTGCTGAAACAGAGCAATGTACTCACTAGCTCACTGTGAGAAGCAAAACGCGAAAGGTAGCGTGAAATCCCGCTCACAAGTCCATGGGCTGATACTGTAAACAGGGCCGGAGGTGTATGACTAGTCCAGTTTCGTATTCGTATTTGCCGCTGATTTCAATGACGGCAGACTCGTTTACTCAGCTTTAGCCTCGACTTGGTGTTGAATATGCATAAATACCAGGAGAACGAATGGCCGCTAACAATACACAGTTGTAACTAGCTCGTTACTAGATTGGTATTTATGAATATTTAACACCAAGTCGAGGCTAACGCTGAGTGAACGAGTCTGTAGTCATTGTAATCAGCGGCCACAACGAATACGAAACTGGACTATTGGTAGTTTTATATTTGGGAGGGGGAGTACAGAATAACTAAGCATGTATAAACAAATAGAATAACACAATATAATAACTAAATATCTATAAACAAACAGTATCATTTTAGTACTTGCCGTTCTTTTCTTCAAGCAAAAAATAAACCAAAGCGGTGGCACATCACCCATATTAGGTCAACATCAGTTTCTTTTACGTGTTCTAGATACTCAATCTCTTTCAGAGTAATACTGATTCGCACATGTCGGGGAACTTTGTATCAATATACTTTGTTGAATTAATTTTTATCGAGAAATCAACTGACTGACATCAGAAATACTCAATTTGTAGCTCTAACCCCTCCTTCAATAATGGACTGTAGTCGAGGGCGGCTGCGGAATAATATTGAGCTAATATCGGTTAATATTGCTTCACTTCCTGTTTGGATAATTTACCTGCAGTCCTTCCGAGAATATTAAACCAAACCTCTGGCTTAAATCGAAGCTGAATAATATTGTGTTAGGTTATGTCTTTCTGGAGTAGTTTATGAATTCGGATTTAATGACTTTTCCTTAGAATCCCACTGATACCTGTGCGAATGAGCGCCAAACAGTCTTACTTGCAGAGTGGGTTTGTAGTTGTAATTTGGGGAGGAGGGGGGAGGGATGGGCTTATAACATATGTCAAAATAATCGTTTCGAAACGGCCATCAAGTCTTCTAGTACTTATCATACAAGTGGAAATTGTCTCCATACGGATTTTTATTTGATTATCAGGTATCGAAACCAGACTTGCCGTCCATTAACTCTTACAGCTCGTTTAATAGCCGGATACTTGTAAGAAAACGCTTACCGAAGTTGTATACACGATATTAAAAACTTGCAAGTAAACTTGAACTTCAGTACTATAGTGGAAGAGAAAAGTAAAATGGCGTTGCTCGCGCAAATGGCCTGGGGCCCAACGATATTGTTTTACCTTAACATATTGGCTGTTTTAGTCTTTTTTTGTACTATGGACGTACTCTTTCTATGATGACGTTAGCGAGAAGGTTGAGAGGTGGGAGGGGGTATGACAGAGTGGAACTATAATCATAGTTGCTTCAAATAGAAAGAGGACGATTGACTTAACACGAACCGTGAAGGCGAAACTTGCCCTGCCAAAACAAAGGTTTACAACCATGAATAAAGACATCTTCAATACAGACGTTCGAGTCACTGAAAATGGAACTGTGACCTCTCTCTTCATTAAAGAGTCAAACATGTTCGTTTTCACTTAGCACTTTCTTGTCGATTAGTATTATCCGCGGTTATTTCACC
>JAOBYE010417199.1:0-14090 GCA_025403585.1 Parazoanthus swiftii
TGTATGTATGTATGTATGTATGTATGTATGTATGTATGTATGTATGTATGTATGTATGTATGTATGTATGTATGTCCCGCGTTCCAAACTAATGGGTGGGTGACAGAACGAGTTCTCGTGTAGACAGGTTTTTAAACCATAAACTGGGTAAAGCTTAAAATTTCATCTCAGTGACAAGCCTTTAAACCGTAATTCCGCTCTGTAGAATTGAGGTTGTTACTTACTGTTTGTTGGCGTGTTTGATGTGAAGACGTTTTGGGAGCGTAGTGTGCTTTTAAATGTAAGATCGCTCTCAAGCACTGGTTTTTTAAAACCAGCAGTTTTTGAGCGAACTTTATTTAATTGCTCGATATGTGACGGTTTCGTGTCTGTCAGTTTGAAAGGCTCAAACGTTGTACTGTGATCCCTTACCATGGTAACGAAATACAAACACAGAATATATCGAACATGCTTTAAAACGAGTTTTTTGTTTTATCTCGCCTCAGCCTCCAGGAGTAGACTTAACTCCCGACGATCCCCGCTGGATCGGGGCCTGGTGGGTAGGATACTTCTTCGGGGGCTTAGTTCTGCTGCTGACCGCCCTTTCACTGCTGGCGTACCCCAAGGAGATGCCGGGCGCCAGGGAAAGACGATCTAGGGCTATCAAGGAGGGACTTTTGCCCCCACGTGACGATCAAATCAAGGGCCGTTGGAAGGACATCATTCCGGCAACCAAAGCACTTTTAACGAACGCCACGTTCGTGTGTAACACGTTAGCTCTCTCATCTACCACGCTAATCGCCCTCGGGCTAGGGCCTTTTATTTCCAAGTTTATACAAGTGAGTACAAATCATACCTCAATAATATTCAGGGTAGGCCCTTTATTTCCAAGTTCATACAAGTGAGTATAAATTATGTCTCAATAACCTTCGGGCTGGTGCCCTTTATTTTAAAGCTTCTGCAAGTGAGTGCAAGACACCACTAGATTTGTGTTACGACTGCGGTTCTTAGTATTAAACTTTGTGTTAGAATTTGTTTAACTTTTTGGGTTAGGGTTTGGGTTACGATTAAGGTTACGATTTGTGCTACGATTAAGTTTTAGACCTGTGTTAGGATCCGCTGTTTTACGATTGAGGTGTGATTAGTGTTGGGTTTGGGGTTAAGGGTGGGCAACGTTAGATACCTTTGGTTCACTCACGTAGTACATCCGAAGAACGGATGCCAGTTGCGAGTGCTGAAGGGAGTTCAGCCGGTGTTGGCCCGTGTGATGAATTGTTAACTGACTTCGACAATTGTGTTTGTTAAAAGTGTTTATTTTCAATTTAAGTTGCCTTGATCAAACTATTTTGAATAGAATTTGAAAGGAACTTGTTTTGAAAACTAGCAGTTTCATTTGGAGCAACCGTGAAAGAGCCCGTATGACAAAATAATAATAATAATAATAATAATAATAATTAATATGATAATCCTTGTGCTTGACACCACAAAATTACATTATCGATAGATAAAACATATTTAAGGTAAAATAGAGAGTGTGGAGAGTAGCGGTGTAAAGTAGGATCGTGTTGTGACCCAGTTTGTTGTTCCTGCCTGTCTGTCTACAGTCGCAGTTCGGCGAGCCCTCCTCCACGGCCGGGATTCTTTCCGGAGTGGTCATCATACCAGGCACCGCGGGCGGTATTTTCCTGGGTAGCTACTTCATGAAGAAAGTGGACTTGAAGAAGTCCTGCCGGACCGCGGCCAAGTACTGCTTTATATTCCAGTTTATCGGCACGTTCGGCGTGTTGACATTCCTCATTCCCGGCTGCAGGACAAACCATATTGCTGGCATAAACACTCCTTACTTCAACAGGTAAGCTGCTCTGATCCACCTCCTCGACACCTCCTTTATCTAAACCCAAGATTAAGCCGTACCAGGGCCCGGTTGTTCGAAAGAGGGTTAAGTTGAACCCGGGGTTAGGCGCAACTTCAGTTAAACAAAATTCCATTTGGTCTTTCCAAAATATTGTTGAAGAACACTCCAAGGAAACCCTATTACGTAAACCCGAAATGACACTGAGCCCCAGTCAATCTTTAAGGAGATAAACCCAATCGCGGGTTAAGGTTTTAACCCTGGGTTAGCGCTAACCCACTTTTGAACAACTGGGCCCTGAGGGCCAGAAAAACTTGTCATTTATATCTATTTAGGTAACTCCTGTAGGTCAGTGGTGTGCGAAACTGACGTTACTGATTGTATCCGTAGTGGAGATGGAAACCTGACAACTGCATGTAACGCTCTTTGTCATTGCGTGACCGGCGCGTACACGCCTGTGTGTGGGGTGGATGGCGTGACTTACTACTCTCCCTGTCACGCTGGCTGCACGAAGCAAGTTAACGAGAAGGTGGGGATCATCTTTCCATTTCCTGTACTAGCCAACAACCAGCTCTTAGAAAGAGACGATCAAAAAACGTTTCATGACTACGGGTGTTTACATAAGTGAAATGCTGCTTTTCAGACAAGCGGACGGACAGTCATCATACAGAGGTATAGACGGACGGGCAAACAGAACAACAAAGCACTTCTAAACAGAATCAGGCCAACCCATCTTGCTACATATTTTGTACTGATATTGAAATACTTTATGGCACTACAAAACAAAAACAAGTTTTGATACTAACTTCTCCAAGCATTAAATCTGTCACTGCGTGCAATGGCGTCTTAACAGAGCAGTAATGTTCAACATTTTATAAGTTCGTCAAGAATTTTGGATGGGCTCTTACCGTGGGGAGGATAGTTATATCCGGGGGAGCTTAAAAACTGGGCAAAAAAAATGTTTCGGAACGAGCAGATGCCATCTGAGAAATGACATAAAACGCTGTTAGATAACATTTTTCTTGCTTGGACCTATATGTGTAGGGTGCTTGGGCCTATATGTGTAGGGTGCTTGGGCCTATATGTGTGGGGTGCTTATATATTAGAGGTTTATCACCGTAATATTGCTTTTTTTACCAGGTAGATGGGTTAACGTAGGAGGGGGGGGGAAGAGCTTTACTGTGAGAATTTTATGGTACTAAAAGATACTAAAAAGGGGGCCGGGTGTAACCAAACTATTTTCCGTTGTAGGAATATGATTTGTGTCGGTGCATTCCGCCATCGGTAAACTCGACCAAGTTCGGATATGCTAAAGCTGGCTCATGCGACAGGGACTGCAAGAACTTAATTCCGTTCCTGATTGGAGCGCTGATACTGTTGCTGTTTAACTTCATGAGTGCAACGCCGAATAAAACGGTGGTACTAAGGTAATCAGTAACATTTGAGAAGTTAAAGGTCGTCGTCACCCATAGTATAGCTTCTCGGTGTTTGATGACCATATCATATGTGTGCGAGGTTGGCACATTTGGTGAGATCTCTGACTGCCAACCAGAAGGTCCCGGGTTCAATTCCCGGCCTGGTCGAGGGTTGAACTTTGGGCGACCTTCTTTCGCCACACCGTCCGTGGACAGGGACGTTAAGCCGTTAGTCTAGTCTCCCACGTTCTATTGGGGAACTCAAAAGAACCCACACACTTTTCGATAGGAGTAGGCTAATGCTGGTGTTGTGGACTGTCGCCTCTTCGCCTGCTGTAATTACAGGAAACCTGTAGCAGTGTGTTCAGTGATCTGCTGCTGAATTTCCCCCAAGTATTCCCGTACGTTTGCCATTATTGAGTTAAGGGAAAACTGCATTTCATCTTGAAGCGTTTAGAGTGGATGATATTTTCAAAGTTGTAGTGGTGATTGGAAGGAGTGGAAGGGCTAAATGTATGTGATAGAGAACTAACTATTTTAGTGCTTCCACTTAATTATGATTTCTCCTTTGCTTTGTTTATAACTTTATCTAGTGCAGTTCCTTTTTTGTTCCGAAAATAGTCTACTTTAGGAAATGTGAGCTTGTTGGACTAACATTTCTGATATTATCCGTTTGTTTTATCGCTTTCTAGATGCGTTCCAGACAACCAGCGGACATACGCGCTGGGCCTGCAGTGGATGACGTTGAGTGTGTTCGGCTCGCTACCAGGCCCCATTATGTTCGGCACGTTCATCGACAAGACATGCAATCTGTGGGAAGACAACTGCGGTAAGAAGGGAAGCTGTTTGGAGTACGACAATGAACTACTCAGCTACATTCTAGTCGCCATCGGACTGTTCTTTCAAGGTGAGATGTTAGCAAAGCCTTAAATCATGATAGAACTATGAAAACTTGAGTATGTCTGAATATTTGAACCGTACAGCATAATACCTTTCTTTGATAAAATTAGCAAGCGGATGTTACACTACGAAAGAATGTTGCTTTGAATGCCCTCACAACAACAAATTATAGTGGTTGACGTTTTTGTCCAGTTTGATGTTTTCCTCACAACACGTTGGCAGAGATTGTACAACAGTTTAAAGGCTTCATTACAGCAGGTTAGGGGAGTTTGTACAACAGTTTAGTGGTTTCTTTACAGCACGTTGGTGGATGTTGTACAATAGTTTAATGGTTTCTTTACAGCACGTTGGTGGGGGTTGTACAACAGTTTAATGGTTTCTTTACATCCCGTTGTTTGAGGTTGTGCAACAGTTTAATGGTTTCTTGACAGCCCATTGGCAGAAGTTGTACAACAGTTTAATGACTTCTTCACAGCCCGTTGGTAGAGATTGTACAACAGCTTAATGGTTTCTTCACAACCCGTTTATGAAGATGATACAAAATTTAGGTAGCGGAAACGGTTTGGAAAAGAAACTAGTAACCACTGTGTTCCAGTGAAATCACAGGCTGAACACTGTCTGAACGTTTTAAAGTGTGTAATTTTAGTTGGTAGAGATCTGCCGAGTTTAAGATGTAAATAAATTCATACTTCGGCAATTGTTAGCTGCTTCATGAAAGCTTTCACGCTTTATTCCCAGTTCCAACTTCAGACCCAAGAAAGCTTGCGATTAGTGCCCTCGAGCCAGATAATTGAGAGTCAACACCGCTAATGTTTTTTCGTTTTTCCGCTAGTGCTGACCACGTTCTTCTACTTTGGCTCCTGGTATTTCTGCAAGAAAAACGAACAGGCTGCGCAGGACCAGCCGGGCGGCGTGATCGAGATGAGTGCCCCAGGTCCCAGCGGCCATGTGACAGGAGCCGGTGGACTGCGAACTAGCAATCAAGAACTGGGACACTGCAGTGCGGCGTTAATCACGAGTGACTCGGACCTGGACGTGGACGTGAGAACTTTCGGTGATAGAAGTCTACCGCTGACACAACACGAGTCTGCCATTTAGGGGGGCGATTAGTTTCAGCGCTGCTAAGAGGCAGTTGTTTAGACCGCCGCTTGGGTGATAACACATCCTTGTGTGTGTGTTGTAATTTATAAAATTTGGGGTGAAGTAGCTTGAGGGAAAATAGTAGTGGTATTTACGGGTGGCCTGACAGATTGCCGAGTTTGAACTGACGAATATGAGCTGTTTATTTATTATCGAGCTTTAAATCTACGATAACTCGCTTACATCAACGCAAAAAATCAATTTGATCGATTTACCTATACGTTCTAAAATGGAAAGCTTTGCTAGAACTTCTGATTGAAATGTTCTGCAAAACTCGCCATCGTCATGTCATGTCGTTTCACATGTCAAATTCCTTCCCTTAGTTTACCCATCGTTCCTTGCGGTACATGAGGCTGCTCCTTTCCACAGAAGGCGTTTTCCTGAAACTACACATGCCAGACAACAAGAAAGAAGTCTACATTTTTAGATCTTGATCATTTTTTTTTCTAAGTTTTACTTCGTTTCCATGATCTTTTGAACTTTAGTTTGTTGGCGTGTACAGTCTGGTGCAACACGTCGGACAACTTTGTCACAGTTGAAAGCAATTTATACGACAACTACAAACTGTTGCAATTCGAAGGATGACAGCTGGTTTATTTCCAGTTAATGATAAGAAGTTTTGTTTTGTTACATTTACTGTATTTGTTTCAAGTGTCTATACGGATTAGTATTTTAGCAAAGACTCGTGAAATCGCTGATCAGGTTAAAATAGTTCAAGTAGTTCACAGGTTCAAGTTAACGAAGTTATTCAACATAGTGAGGTTTTTTGATGATGAATAGTTGTCGTAGTTGTGTGATGTGAATGGGACGGGTGCTTTTTGATTCGTCATTCCCCGCTGTTCACCCGTCACCACGGACATAGCCCAATAGTCCCACATCTTCGTTAGGTTTTTACAGAAATATTAATTTCCTTTAAATCAAATTCCTAATTCTTTTTTTTTTTTGCCTAACTAGTGTCGCATCTAACTATTTTGTTTTTATTTGTTTTTAATTCTTTAACAAAAATTCTCTTAATTGTATTTAATGACAGTTAATAACAACAAACATTCGGAGGAACAAATATCAACCTGAAAAAGTCAGGGTTAAGTTAATATATAGAGACTTCTCTACACAGCGCATAACCGTGACCTTTCAATAGCACAATTGCGGGCTCAGTTGTAGCTGTGATTAGAGGCTTTGCAGCTGGTCTGCTGGCCTCGCACATCGGGTCACACGTCAACAACACTCGTTGAGCTGTCAGGAACTGCTTTTACGACTGCGCTGTGCAGATTGTTCTCTTTACTTCCCTCGTGTGAAATGAGTCTGCACAGTTTGCTTATATGAGCTGGTCAAGCGCGACCAGTGCTCCAGGCAGGCAGAACTGTCCGTTTTCAAGATCTTTGATTAAACTTGTTTCGTTATTTGCGTTAAACTATGATAATGACTGAAAAAAGGACCAGTGGGTTAGAAAAACTTGTCAGTTATTGTTGTATAATGGACGTTTCGTTCTTTGAAGCTCGAATGTGTGATGTAATCCAGCAACAAAGTTCTGAGGTGATAATCAGTTCCTGTTTTTATGACACAATTTGCAAATAAACCGCGCCGTACGTGGTGATTTTTGTGGAATAGCGGCCAGTTTTAACAATAACCGCTCAGGCTCTGGGAAGCAGCGTCACTTCTGGCAGATCTTTGTCTTAACTATAAGAGATTTTTAAAGTATGTTTACAACTGTTCACCACGTGTTAATGTTTTTAAAAGTGATTTTTTTCAGGTTTAGCCGAGAACGTTTTCAAAGCAATGGTTTTGCTAAGCAGTATAGAAAAAAGGCAGTTTGCTTTTCAGAACTTTGTTGTTAACAAATTCAAAATAGCTTTATTCAGATATTATTGTACACTAATTTTAAATACAGATTTTTCAAATGCCCTTTAAGTTTTCTAAAAGTCTAAATATAATAAAATACGTATAATGACGTACATCATGTTGTCTGTGTTGCACCTTACTGAGTCCAGATAAAAATGTGCGTTAAATTCTGGAGTTGAAAACGCGTGCCCGGCCTTGAATAGGGTTTCGAAGTTCGAGAGTTTTCGTCAACAAGCAGGGCCCGGTTGTTCGAAAGAGGGTTAAGTTTAAACCAGGGTCAGGCGAAACTCTAAACAAAATTCCTTCATCGAGAAACACGTCCGATCTTTTCAAATTATGTTGAAGAACATTTTAAGGAAACCCAATTACGTAAATCCAAAGTGACAGCCCCAAATCAATCAATCAATCGCGGGTTAAGGTTTTATTCCTGGGTTAGCGCTAACCCGGCCCGGACCTACATGTTCTTCTATTAAGTTGAAAAAGTAAGTGCGCGCTTTAGTTGGCGCCAAGTTGTGTTGTGTCGAGCCGTGTCGTGTAGTATGGTGTAGCCTGTTTGTAGCGTTTTCTTTCGGGCTAATAACTCGTGTTTTAGCGGCATTTTCGGGGCCGTTCTATAGATATCGATGAACTACAGTAATGCACCAGGGGTCAATTTCGCTTAAAGTTAAGGTTACAGGATCAGACGGAGGTCTGTATTGCGCAAATTGAGTTTGCGCGTCGTATTTAAATGTTTTCCCTTGAAAGTTTATTTATTTCTAGAGTCAAATAAATGCAGAATGTGGCTTCAATTGCAAGAAAAGTGAATAACTATTTTATTCTCGATTCCGAGCCAAATCTGCAAAAGTACCCTTATCCGCTGAAAGTAAATTCTCCTGCCCGTTTTTACCAATTGCTGTCAAAATGTCATTTTTGCAATCTTGAATAAGCGTATTTTAAAGCGGTGCCGGGTAATTTTGGACTTATTCATGTTCTTTTTTTTTTTTAAAAAAAGAACTTGTGGAATATGCGATGCACAGAGTGAAAATACTGAAAATCAGTTGCGAAATACATTAAACTGTACTCTTTCAACTTGAACTCGTCTTGCAAAACTACCGTGACTTTGAAACTGACATTTGATAGCCGTAATTGGTTCACAGTGTGCTCGCCAAGGGGAAAAATCCTTACAAAAACATTGTTACCCGAGAATATATACAGGGTCGAAAATACTTTTTACGATATCTCGGGATGATCTTTAAAAGATATTGAAATTTTCAAATATATTTATTACCTTTAACAAATACAAAAAAACAAAAACTGAGATGATGTACGTTTTTTTCTTATCCTGTAACCTTAAGGTCATCCGTGTTTTTGCACTACGCGTTTAATCTTTTCATCAGACATCAACATCAGTTTAGGCCTGATCTCTAAACGTTCTAATCCAAAGCTATTGGGGTGACCGTCTTTTGTAAAACGCACCCCGGTAAACTAAATATAGCCGGTCGATTTGGAAATATATCCACTGGAACGACGGCCTTTATTCTAAAATTCGGTCGAGCCCAGTTGATCTACGATTGATACCTAGATTCTGCACTGCTGACGCTTCTTGGAAAAAAGAGACATTACTATTACTTTTTGGATATTTTGGGGTGAATGTCGACAGTATGGGTACCACTCAAGGGTACCGAGTATTCCTTGGGTACCACTGGACTCCCTTTTCTTTTAAGTCTCTCATCGAGACAATGTATGCTAGCCAGCTGATCTGGAAAACTTTTTAACGGGGGAAACATTTTTGTTTTAAACAAGGAAAACTTTACACTCTTTCAACTGACAGAACGCAAAGTAAAGGCTCTGCCGAATTTGTATCAAAGAATCTTGGTAGGTGAAACAACGCTTGTCACACAGATTTTAGACTAGTTTCATCTTTTACGCCTATGACGTGTTTCTTGTTCGGCCTTGTTACCCCCTGGGTAAGCAAAAGGGGACAAATACTAAACTAAACAACAATAACTTTATTCCGTTCTCCAGGTAAAACCGATCAACTGATTACATTATAAACCCGCCTGTTTAACCGGTGGCCAGTAAACTCATATGCTACTGTCTGAAAATATTCGAAAATTTTCCATATTCGATCAGTTTTTGAAACTGTTTCAAGTAAGTGAAGTTCCCGGATGATAGCGCCAATTTTGGTTGAGTTGCACATGTGCAGCAAGAAAACTAACTGCATGCACGTTATAATGGGAAAACTCACAGTCGAGTAATCAGTGGGAACTGAGCCGGATATTGTTTGTAGATGTGGTTTTGGAGCAGAAATTAACAGCAAACCGCGGAAATGACGAAAAACAAGCAGGAACACTTTTTTAATTCATCAAGTATACAAAAATATAATAACTCAATCCTCTGTAACAAACTTATTAGTCCAATTTCGTGATCGTATTTGCCGCTGTTTACAATGACTGCACTCGTTTACTCAGCGTTAGCCTCGACTTGGTGTTAAATATTCATAAATACCAATGTAGTAACGAGCTATTCACAACTCTGTGTAATGTTAGCGACCAATCGTTCTCGCTGGCATTTATGCATATTCAACACCAAGCCGAGGCTAACGCTGAGTAAACGAGTCAGCCGTCATTGTAATCAGCGGCAATTACGAATGCGAAACTGGACTTTCAGTAACTGATAGGTCGGATCTTCATCTCGCTAATCTTCAGCGAGTAGTGGTACCCTTTCCATGCATGCCAGTTGACGGCATTGGCGTAAGACGCGTGGGCTCCCCTGAGGTACAGTCCGTTGAGGTTGGACGCGTGACAGTTGTTGTACCACCATCCTCCCTTGTACGCCTGCGCACAGCTTGAACTTGCACTCGCGTCATTGTCCTGGTCTTTAGTGGAGAACTTCTGAGCGTTGTGTCCTGCGAAGAGAAAACACCGAACATTGTCAACACTCAATTTAAACACCGTAAAACAATAGTACTTCTTCACTACCAAACACGATCGAAATGTAACTTTTCAAACTGTTACCACCTGCCTTTGATCATTTTTTCACTTCTGTCAAAAACATTCATACATACAATACTAGGTCAATGGCAAGTCAGTCACTAGAGCAAGAATCAATTGTGGCCTTTTTGGCATTAGGTTTTCCGGCCCAAAATTGGGAGTTTTACTATGAACGGTCACAGGAAGCATAATAGCTCAAGCAATATCATTCTTATTTTCATAGTGCAAAACTCCAAACTAGTTTTGTTTTATCTTTACTTCGGCTCGCTTATTTAACTACAAGAACATTTAGTTAAAAGCTCAATAGAAAAAAATACCGCGATGTTCTTTTTAACGTCAAAATATGTTTTGTTTACATTTGCTTTGCCCACATTCAATTCCACATTGCAATTGTAAAACATATTTTGAAGATTAACTGCCACATCTGCTGCAGATAGTAAGCAACATGAACACTTCATTTAAGTTCCAAATATACCGTTTGGAGACTTCTGTAGAACCGTTTGAAATATGTAAACCGGCAAACTGTGACGTTACAGTGAAATAGGACAATTGGGAAGATATAAAACAGTCCGGCTTGAGAACATTTTAGCAAAACCTGAAATCTGTTATGATTGCTAGATGCTAAGACAGGACTCACCTCAGAGAATGACTTTGAGACTGAACGTGCTCGAACTCAAGAGAGTCGGCTATCCATAATGCAAGTAGTATAACAGAAATAACGCGCGGTCCCAAAATCGGAGTGCTTAACAGAACATAACAAAAACTACGCCAAGGAAGTCGGGCAGCAACGGACAGCTCTTATTAGAGTTCGTGAGCACTGCAAAGCCAAGCACTATGGAGACACGAGGTCTTTTCAAGGCGGTCTCACCGACGCAGGTCTCTTTAAACTCCCAGGCTACCACACAACAAAAGTGGGACCTTTGGCTGTGACGTTTGCAAAACGTAGTTTTGACGTAGGCAGAATATTGCGAAACCGTTTCGTCCTTTGAGGACTCGGTAGTGCAGCTCAGAGAAGGGAACTTGTCGAGACTGATCTAATGTATATCAGAGTACTCAAACTCAAAACAGTGAGCTATGCAATATATATTTATACACACACACACAAGTTCTTGTGTTTGTGTGTCTGTAAGTGCTTGTTTAGCATGGTTATTTGATTGTCAGTCCTGTACTGTAAGACCGACCAAATCTCGTAAACTCTTTTTGCAAGGTCTGATTTCTCGGTCCTGTTTTTATGGTTATTATACATTTAGAAAGTCGGTATGTTTGCGCATATTACTTTTTTTCCTTGGTTTTATTTTAGTTTGATTTCTTAGGGTAAAAATAGAGTTGTTGTTGTTGTTGTCGTTGTTGATGTTGTTGTTGATACATACCCAAAAACGAGTCCCCAGCATTACCGCTGTACCCACTGACCGACAGCTTGTACTTTGCGGCTTCGTTCTCGATCTTGAAGCTGCTGTACTCGGCGTAGCGTGTGTTAAACTCGAAGTCCTCCATGTCGATCCGCAATCGGTGAGGAATCGCCGCCGTCATACGGTGTACCCTGTCGTTCCCTTGCCAAAACTCGCCGTCCAAGTTGCCAAATCCAACTTTATAGTCAGCCCAATTGCGGTAGAAGTTCTCTGAGCCGTCTTTTCTCCGTTGGAACATCGTCCAACCTCCGCCGTCGGTGTCCATGTCACAAAAGACCTTGAAGGGACCCTGGCCGTCCGGGTCGATCTCGTAGACGCCGCTCTTGGCCGCGTGGTCGCGCCTAAGTACCTCCAAACAAGTCCTGGGAACTGTGAGATGCATTTGGGTATTCATGAAGCGAAGAATATCAATGCGATAAATAAGGTCTCACTAACTAAAACATCGAGGACCGGGCTGATTTAGTTAAAAGAAAAATGAAGCAAGTAAATAGTTCTCGCCTTCCGGAATGAATGTTTCTTGATTTGTAGAATAACTTCGGGGCTTTTTCACGATCAGTTAAAATTGACTGTGTAGTATGATCTGGCTAATAAAGCTTTACTCAAAATGAACTACTTCAAATTTGAAAAAAAGGATCTTTCATTTTATAGAAGAACAAATTCGTCATCTTCCCTTCTACAGCGGAGACATAAATATAACACAACAGGCTTTCTTGTCTGACCGTAGTTTTACTTTGCCGAGTCACTGGAACAACCATATGGCTTTTTTCAAACTTATTAAAAGATTCGTAAAGCAGTGTAAGGCACTTGTTTTCAAAATGGTACATCCGCATTATTTTATCGGTAATATCCAGAGTTAAAAGCAAGTATATGAGAAAGTCTGTGAACGGTATTAACATATCATAAACTTGTTAGCTTTCTGTACACTTAACAGCTGTCTTTTGTCATCATGGCGAACTATTGATTGCGATCACAAATAGAAACGGCAAACGATGGACAGATGAACAAGGAAAAAAAATGCAAACTCTAAATACCTGCAATTAATGGCAGTGCTGTTCCTTCCAGAACTAATACGCAGAAAAGCGCCAGGATAACAAAGTGGGTCCTCATGGTTGAGTTAAACTCGACAACTTAAAAATCTCTTGTGATATTTTAAAATCGTTTGTCAACCTTCGTTTTTATACTTTTTTTATGGCTAAACTGCGCATGTTCCGGTACGAATACGATAATGGTCGTGACAAGGAAGTTCATGTGTAATAGCTCTTTACAGAAACATGATTCATGAAGCGTCACAAAAGCACAAGTAAGCACGTCAAAGTTTGAGGTTTTGAGTTCCGGCCTTCATTTTGGAAACGTTTTCAGTTTAAGAAATAGAGAGGAAATAAAGATTCTTGCACAAAATAAAGATTCTTGCACATCATAAGAAAGAAAATTATATAACCAAACATAAACAAGGCCAAAATCCGAAGAAGAAAAAAGAAAAACGTGTCCAACTCAAAGAGATAATGAACCATTCATTATTGGTTTTGTTTACTTCCTGTCCCAGAGAAGTGGGTGGGGCCGGAAGAAGCTGCAGGACGTGTCTATAATCAGTCCGTTCCGCTCCAGCTAAGCTCGAATCTGTCCCAACACAAAAACAGTCCTATCCCGTTAAGTTTTTTTAGTTCAATTTTTACTATACTTTAAATATCATACTAATACTGAGAAAAACTGGCGAACTTCTTGGTAATGTGGGTCCGAGAAACATTTAATGAAAGTCGAGTGTTTTGAGGGGGTCACTGTCAGGTTCACGAACCCGCCCGTCCCAAAGACCAAGGTTCGTTCTCCGCGTTTGCCATCCATAAAGAATCTATTAGTTTGAGCACGTATTTGCTGTTGAGGTCTGTAAAAACCAAAATTCATACCCGAACTTTGAAATATGACGATCTATTTTTGATTCATTCAAGATAAATCGTCCGGTGACACGCCCCATAAACATTTTGTGTTTGTGGGAGTAAAGATACGTGATGGTATTGTTAACTTTGCTTCAAGTAGTTCAAGGCCACTAGCATCATGACCGGAGGGACTCAGTTAATCCCGGCTTAATCCCTGTCAACAATCCGTTCAGGAGTAGAATTTAGTCCCAGGATTGAATGTTCTGTGGTTTTCATGGACCTTCTAATCTTTCAAGTACATATCGCTTCCACATCAGAGAAACGTTCTGATAGCTGCTTCGTAACGTGAGTGCAAGCGGCCCAACCTGGGTCAGTGGGTGATGTTCAAGTCACGAAGGACGCACGTGTAGGAAAGAAGGCAAAGACCAGAGTTGGTCGGCCTGAAGTGTGGCTACCGCGAGTTGATCACTCAAGTTCTAACTTTTTAACTTAGCTAAATTAAAGTATTTATTCTTTCTTCAAATTGCTTTACTGATTTTATGATCAGTTTCACAAAAAAGTTCTAATAGACAATATTTTCCAATACCTTCAGTTAAATCAGCGTGTCTATACTGTTGAACATTTTACTTTTTTGGCCTCTCAGTTCAGTCAGCTGTATCTCCACCAAGAACAAGAACAAATTAAGAAAAAAATTAACACTACACATCAGTTTA
>JAOBYE010417310.1:0-14089 GCA_025403585.1 Parazoanthus swiftii
ATCAAATTCCCAGCAGGCAAAACGAACTTACGGCGGTTTGAAGTTAGGCGATTTTAAGAGAAAAAGTGGCCTTTTTTATCCCGTTTCAGCAGGCACCTTTTGGAAAATCCAGCCAGATATATATATATATAATATACATATACTGTCGCGATCGGCATTTTCACTTTGAAACGTGTAAAGGAACCAGTCCCTAGCTACAATCTCAGACAAAAACCTTGGACCGGGACTTCCTTTTCCCCAATTCTCCCTACCCAATGTTGTTTTGCAAGTTCGAAAAACAACTGAAAGAAAAGTCGTCATCCTTGTAGCAACACTGAGTCAGGGGGCGTGGGGAAGGAGTTTCCTCTAAGGGTGTCCAGAGACTTTTGGCTGAGATTGTTGTATTTTCTATAAATGCAAGGAATTTGGATGGGCCTTTTTCAAGCTTGTCATGCTATGGACTTTCAAAAAGACGTAACTGAAGCAGCCAAAATTAAACTAAGCTGGTCTACCACTTGAAATCATTAGTATAAAGATGGGCTGAAGTAATATCGTGCCGAAATTTGGAAAGGAATGAAAACCGCACAAAATATAACACTAGTTTGTTCGGCGTCTGCACTCGCAATTAGTCACTGAAAGAAAAGTCGTCATCCTTGTAGCAACTCTGAGACAGGAGGCGCAGGGGAGGAGTTTCCTCTAAGGGTGTCCAGAGACCTTTGGCTGAGATTGTAGCTCTGTTCTCGCTTTGTTACTAGAGCTTCAGTGCATGATTGCAGTACAAGAAAAAAAAACAAGTTGGACACCTTCTACTGGGCAGCGATCCTTACTTAAAGCGATGTGTAACTTTGTGGAACTCTTTACCAACTATCGTCACTGACTGCTGCAGCCTTCAAAGGTTCAGGAGAAAATTAAGAGATTACCTTTTTCAGTTATATTTTTGGATCAACTCACTATTTTATTTTTTTAATGACTATTATGTAACCTGAAGATGTGCTAGTAGCATGAACACGTTTGTTTTGGTACAAATTAACATTTTACACTGTTTTTTTAGAAAAAAAAAAATATTTTGTTGCAAATCAGGGAGCATTCATTTTTAGAAGGGTGGGGGGTGGGCCAGGGGAATCTGGGGGTGGGTCAATATGTTTTCACTCTGCCAAATAGGGGGGCGGTCATTGGAGTTTTTACACCATTATTAACGAGGGTATCAATATACTAAACAACAGCCTAGGGGTGGGTTGCGAATTTGATACCATACTTGAGATTGGGGATTCTTAAGTTTTGTACGACCTATCAGAAGGATTCCGACTCCCCCTTAAAAAAATGAATGCTCCCTTAAGTCCGAAAAGCCACTTGAAACCCCAATAGATATGATGACATTGATGATGATGATGATGACGATGATTGTTTATGATGATTTGGCCGTCCTTGTTCTCTAAGGTCCCTTGTTTCCAGAAGATATGCCGTTAAGAGGTGTTCCAGACCCAGTGATCAGGAAGCTTGCAATTTCATTGACGGGTTTGTAAAATTTAACAGCTAGAATTCATTATCAATATCATTTATAAAACTCAATTGACAGAAAACACATTGTTTTTTGTCATAACCTAATGTCAGTTCTTAATATTTGGAAATCACTTTCACATTCATCGACTGTACTTTAAAACCTCGACCCGATTGTTCAAAGCCCGATCAGTACTAATCCTAGGTTAACTCTTAAGAAACCTGTAGAGTTAACCCAGGGCTAGGATTAGTGCTAATCGGGTTTTGAACAACCGAGTCCTGGTTTTCATATGTAGTCAATCGGCCGCGCAGGTGTAGTAGTGTTTCCCGACCATCGAGGATCATCACCAATGAAAACCTACTATCGCAAACTTATCAGCAGCCAGAAAAATAGACAAGAAAGCAAAACTTTCCCGTCATTTAAGTGATTTTCCCTGGTAAAATCTCAACGTCATGCCCTGCATCAAAGACGGCTGTCAAGAATGCTGGCCAGCTATACTCTCAGCCGAATGCAGAAGAAGTAAAAATAAATGACTCTGTGCGACCTTCGGGGATGATCCCCGATCAACAGGAAAAATTAGTCGCTCGTGCAGCTTACCTATGAAGTACGAAAAATGAAAACCAGACTTTAGTCGATGGACCTGTTCTATACATTTATTTCTTTTACTAAACAACTAGCGAGTGGAAGCACTTGGCTGGCCATCTGAAGATGTCTGTAAGCAGTATCAGGCTGTTAGACGAGAGACTGACCAACCCTGGGCTTATACTGCTCCGGTGCTTGGAGTCTTTACCTGATCTAACCGTTGGGCAGTTTTACGATATACTCGTTGCCTGTGAGCTGGAAGTGTGCGCGGATATCTTATAAGTCTCCATAAGTTGTTTATCCTAAACTGATTTGTGTTCGAAAACTGGCAAATATTAACTAAGCCGGATGTAGATAGATAGGTAAATCCCCGAGTATATGCCCATGAGCTTATATAGCTTTCAAAGCACTTTTTGACGGGCTTATGTTAGAAGGGGAGCTTATATTTGGATGAAACTTTTCAAAATTGTTTGGGCATATGACAAGATACAATTTTGCGTCTCAAAATATTTAACTTTAAAATGACAGTAGGCACATGTTAATACCTTAAATGATCACTTCAAACGTTTTTAAAGAAAACGGATTTGAACACTCCAGTTGTTGAATGTTGAGCAACATAGAGTGACTGTACAGGGCCGCACAGTTCTTTTCCCTAGCAAGGTGGCAAATGTGTCGAGCTCAGCAAATTGCCCCCAGTATGAGAAAAACTGAAAATGTTTTACTACTTTTAGACACTCTGATTTTGTTTCAAAGGGCGTTTAAAACCCAGGAAATACGTTTTTGGACAAACTAATTTTAAAAATTTTCCGGGAGAGCATGCCCCCGGACCCCCCAGAAGCTCGCACCTTCGGCAGCTCGGCCCCCATCTCCCCCTCCTCCCAGTTTTCCAAGTCTTACTACGGCTGTGTTGTAAACCAATAAAATCACACAACGTTACAAATGCAACCCAAAAGGTACTGTGTATTTAGTACGTGGCTTGACTGGTTTATTAAAATACTCAGGCGGGCGCGTAGCTACCTGTTAGCCAGGTAAGCCCGGGCTTACCAGTCTGAAACCCTATATAGCACTTTCCTTCGTCCAATTTCTTTCATTTCGGAAAATGAAGGTACAGGACAGGCAAAATGGAAATGGAATTACTGGAAATGCTTCCAATTAATCCATCATTGTAAAAAGAAATTTTGCTTCTTTTTTCGTCTCCATTTTGACTTATAAAAAATTATTCGAAAAATTATTGGGTCGGCTAAAGCCTCATCAACCTGTGAATCCGGGCTTACCAGAAGAAAACTCTCTGGCTACGCGCCTGTCAGGAACACCATTTTTTTAAGAACCAGTAAAACTTTGCTTGGCCACAAAATTTTCTTATTTTGTTCTTGTTTGTGGTATTTACCATTAACGCCCTACTCATGTAGAAATTGCTATGGGCGGTCGTGGAAATACAGTGGTTTTTGACGGGAAACTCACTCCCATAAATCTGAAACTACAGATACATGCAATTTGCAACGTGTACATTAAAGCATGTCGCATATAGTACATACACGGACAATGCGATATTTTTATGTATTAGTTATTCTCAATAAACTTCGATTTCAGCCTCAGTTTGTTCTTAATTTGTTCTTAATTTTTGGGCGGTTTCAGCCTTGTGTTCGTATAAAGTTTGTTCTTGAAAAAAGTGTTATCAAGTGATACTCGAGTTTAACCCTACATGGAAAATGCTAGGCATTAAATGTCGAATTCTACTAAGTCAACCTAAAAGTCTCCAAAACACATTCTTTCACCCGGCCTGTTGAGGATGACTACGAGGAAGAGACTGCACGTAAAGAAAACCCTATTAGGGACTGACCATTAGATTTTTTTTGGGGGGGGGGTTGGGCAAATACGAAAAAAATTGAGAATAGATTCCACAAGCGAAAGAAAGAATTCTGCAGATGAATTCCGGTAAAAAAGGATGCCCAGGTTTGCGAAAAAATTATCTGGCCAAACTTTTGGCTCGGAAAAAAAATCATGCTGAAAAAAAAATTGCACAATCCCCCATCCCCCCGCCCTCCTCAAATATCTGATGGTCCGTCCCTTAATTCATTATGTATCGTTTAGAAATCTAGCTAAGTAAGCATTATTTCTTTGATTTACGACAATTGACCTTTGACTGAGCAAAGGGTGCACCATACGAGCGCCCTTGGAAAAAAATTGAATTGAAACGGCACTTAAATAGGATTTCTTACAAGTAGAGAGCAGTTTTGACTATATTTACAAAGTTTTGATTGGTTCCAAAAGTTCTAAAAAATTGTGAGCCTCCCTTCCCTTCTGGCTTTTAAAGTTCCGAAAAAAATCGTGCTCCCCCATGAAATACGATCATAATATATTTTTACATTGTGTTGAATTTTGGCTATGCATGCCTTTTAGTTTTAAGGACAGGTCTGCCATAAAGATCAAATCCCGGGCAATGTTTACTGAGTCAGTTTTGGGGTTTGTCAAATAGTTTATAGATATTGTGATCTTAAGAATTAACGAGAATATCGAGCAAACTAACGTCGAAAGTTGAATGGGTATTGCACAACCTTAATCTCTCATGAGGCGGCGTGATGACCCCTAGTATTTGTAATAGTCCACCGAAATAAAAACCCGGCCAAAAAGGCAAAAAAAGCCCGACCAGC
The DNA here is from genome assembly GCA_025403585.1 of Parazoanthus swiftii. NCBI lineage: Eukaryota > Metazoa > Cnidaria > Anthozoa > Zoantharia > Parazoanthidae > Parazoanthus > Parazoanthus swiftii. Next base: position 4,711 of record JAOBYE010417310.1, read on the forward strand.
TGCTAAACAGCGGAGAGGTCGGAGGTGGGGAAGGATCGGATGGTATGATGCTTTTTGGGGGACTGGGGCTAACATATACTGCAATATCTTTATCTGGAGTGCTTCAATCATCATAGATCGATCCTTTGAGGATTTTCTGGGTACATACTCCATGGACAAATGCCATGGTAAACCCTCGTTTAAAACCTAATAAACACTGCTAATACTAACACTAATAACTAATAATTTTAATGCTAATAACAAAATAATATAACCTGACCCCGACTTTTGCAAGATTTAACTAATAGGAGAGGTTTTAAACGAGGGTGCATCCATGGCATTTGTCTATGGAGTATATACTATTTTCTGCCATGGTAAAAACTTGAACGTTAATCAAGTTCAGACCCTATTTTGTGCAGATTATCCCGTCACTGGGTTTTAATCACAATTAAGAGTAACAGTTGAAAGCAACAAATTCGGCAGAGGAAGAACGACACGGGTTCCGATGAGGCATTTATACCCTGCAAGCATAGATCTCTCATGTCACCACGGAAGAGCTTATTGATCTCTGCTCGCAGGGTACCGAGGCAATACAATAGCCGAATAGGATGAGCAGCGAGGTATCATATCGTGTCAGTTAAAAACGTGACAGGATTGGACAACATAAAAACAATAAACGTCGCATTTGAATACCCCCTCCATAGTTTTTTTTAAAAAAAGTTATACGACAGAAGTCAGTTGTCAAAGTATTTACCTGAAACCAGAGGTAATTTAGTTCGCAATGTTAAAGTGCTCTTATACAAAGACGTCGGTCAAAGGCCGACAAGCGAGCGTGCATGACATTCCTCGGGGGGACACCCTCACACGAGCTATATAGGTAACTTCGGAGCGAAAAGGAAGGGTTTTCCAGCTATTTTGGTCTGAAATTTGGTATCGTGTTTGGACGAAACTGTCGAGGTGTCCCCATTCAGTTTGTAGCTGAAATAGTTTCATAAGCTGATCGTTAGATGCGTGTATAATTGTAGGCTGTGGTCAGTAGAAGGTACATTATGCAACCCCTTAAATGTTACGGTCTGGAGTTTTGAGCTCCAAGTCGACGTGCAGTTTTGCATCTAAGCATTACATTGGATTCAGAACATAGGCAATGAACAACTGGTAATAAATGGGATCGAAGCACAATGCTGGTCTGATAACATATGTCAATTTTAACTTAAGTCTGAAAATGGTTAGGGAAGTTCGCATATTTTGGTCTGAAACCACGAAGCGTAGCGCATCACACGCCCACCTCCCCCTGCACTCCGTGGCCGAGCCGAAAACCGGTCGTGCCGGAGCTTATCCTTTTTGATTGACACCTGACGCAATAGACACTTGGAGAAACTGTCTGGTTTGTCCCGTTGGTTAGATCATCTAACCACATAGTATGTGTTTGGTGGTGGTGTCAATGAGTTTGATAGTTTTGAACGCGTTTTAGGAAAGTTAAAATGTAATTTTATTGCAAGGCCCGGGGCGCGATGATCATGACCCGGCACTTCCTCTAAGACAGGACATGCGCGGACATTCCACGGATGAGGAACCTATCATAGCTGCCATTAGGGTGTTCTCTTTCGTACAAATTCAGCCCCGTTGGGCCAAGTTAGAAAAAGGTCACAAGCGCGGGATTTTTTTTTAAGTTCTTCTTGTCAGGGTGGAAGAGTTTTCCTGGATAACACTTACATTTTAATTTCTAAATAACTAGGTCCATATTCCGAATGCTGGTTTTATTGGAACAGTCAGTCTCTCTCAGCATCACTACAGTTTATGAACACTTGATAAATTGGTGGCTCTATCATGCAATACTTGTTTTCGGTTTTGACTGGCATAAAAAAAAATATTTCTTAATCTTGAAGTAAATTATGCGACAATCTTGAAACATAGGTAGCTTTGCAAGTGATATGTGACGTCATAGGTATTGCGCAATGCCTTTTTATGAAATCCAAGATTGCGGCCATGTCAGTTTTGCACTGTGTCAAATTTTGGAAGCATTTCTGGAAAATTAGTGCTTTAAACGTTGAAAACAACGCATAAAATGATTAGTAACATTTAAGACAATGTTTTTGAAAGAAATAACAATGTTGCAGTTTATAAGCTACTACGACATTTCAACATTAAAACTTCCTTAAAAACATACTTTCCCAAACTTAAATTGATTTAGTTACTGTCAATTATATTAAAAGCGATATTTTATTAGCTTTTGATAACATTTTATTGTCATTTTATGAAGTATGTAACGTTCTAAACTTTTCTGTTTCCGATCAGCAAGATTTGATAGAAATGCGAAAATTTTACCTTTATGATGTCACTATGACGTAGTTTTACGTCACGTGTCAATTAAGTTACATCAAATTGATTGGTTTGCGGTTATCTATTAGCCCACCAATTTCGTTCCAATATGTTGAATAGTTTCAGAGTTATGGGTCGCAGGCATTTTCCGCCCGCCCCCGGCCCGGGAACCACTAAAAAGCCCAGGTAAGATAGGGTTAACATAAGGCAACATGAAAATGGCTGTTTGCGACATTTTTCAGACGTTAATAAAGAGATACATTGCAAGAGATCCTCACATTTTCCAAAGATAAAAGTTACTGATCAAAACGAAAACGGAAGTAAGCCACTTAAAATTGGCGAGCTGATTTCCAATCCCAGGGCATACAGGGAACAAGTGACTGTTGGTAAGTAAGGTTCTGTAGCCTGACGTCTAGCGCTCTGGCGCCATAAACTCTCGGCGAGAAAGAATCTGCCCGGAATAGATTCGTTTTTGAGTGCACAATTCTCTTATGGAAGGCGTGAAGTGTAAATGTAACTGATAGTCAGACCAGTTTCCATCTCATACCCCTCTCTTCTTGTCTAAACCTCGACGTACTAACGCTCATATAGACTGGGTATGAGACACACGGAGCCCAACTCTATAGAAAAATTGACTAAAATCGCTGAAAAAATGGCCCAAAATGGACAAATACTTTAGCAAATGAACGGGAAAGAACTCCGAGCGACTTTTGATCGTTCCCAGTCTTTCCGTTCGTCGGCGAGCGTGCGGTCAACTTTGCGCCGTAGCCAATTTCCCTTTCGTAAACGGTCGATGCCATTTATAACAGTCGATGCCATTTTTAAATATATAGGGTAAAAAATTACGAATAGTAATGCATCTGGTTGTTGACGTAGTGGTTGTGTATAAGACTGGAATGCTTGCGATCACGGGATCAAAACCGACGGAAGTTTTTTTTGTCATTTCTTAACTTAACATTTACTGAGTTTCTTTAATTTGACTTAGTTTCTTCTTTTAGAGTTAACTGTGGTTTGGATTAGGGTTAGAGTTAGAGTTAGGGTCAGGTTAGTATTAGTTGTATTTCCGCGAGCACGACTTTATCTTCTTCATGAAAACTGTTGTTCGAAATGGCATCGACCTTTATAAATGGCATCGACCGAAATTGCTGCGCCGTCATGCCGCAACCTCCTCCGCAGGCAACGATTTAACCAATAATGAAGCAGCTGGTTGAATGATGGTTATTGTAGGCTAATGTATGGTTAATGGGGGTAAAGGAGGGGACGAGCGGAATGGCCGCGAGTCGGAGACTGATATGAGGAAAGGAGCTAGGTATATCATAGGCGACCAGCTACCGAACGTTTTACGTTTCCTAAAAAGTCATTATGGATCGCTTCGATGACTGTGAAAGATGCTCACAACACCTGACGTATAGACGCCCCGAGGCCATAATATTGATCACTGATTCGGAGAGATATAAATAACTTTCATCTAGTTGCCACAAACGTCACGAATTATACGATTTTCTCTTGTGCACAACACTTGAATCATTAGTGAGTTAGGTAACTGAATTACAGATCGAGACATTTAATTCCAAAGGGACATGATCAACTCCTTTCAAATCAACCTTCCCCTCACCCACATACCCCCTCCATCGCCCTCTCAAATGTCTAATGTACGGCCACTAACTAGTCTTATTAAGTTTTATACACCCCATTTGCCTTAGCCTACAGACAAAAGTAGGTTGTCTAAGCTTGGGAGCGTTCCTGATCCGTTTCCGGCATACATCAGGCACGTCATTGCAGTCTTAATTGCCTACCACAAAGCAGCGCCTCCGACAAGCGCTGCACGCAAACCCTACCCCCTCACGGCAAAATGAAGATTGTTTGAGCTTCAGAGCGGTACGGTAGTTACAGCCGGTGTGAACATCAAAAACCGCCGACCGCCAGCGTTGCGCCACCAAAAACTTGGGACCTATGTACACTCTGTCGAACTGAATGTCAAAGCAACAGGAAAACAAATGAATACGTTTCGTTATAAACCAGCATCGGGAAGTTATTCCAAACTTTTCCAAACTGAAATTTTTGTTGTTGTTGTTTTCATTTTAAGAAATATATTTTACAAGAACCTCCGCCATTGCGGCGGGAGAATCGTACTCAAAATGGCTTGCAATCGCCATTAATTACGGAGAGAGTATAAATATACAAACAGCGAACCATTCAAGCCAAAGTTCCCTTGTGTGGAGACATCAGTAAAACCAAAAGTCGAAATTCCCGCAGGAAGCCTTACTTGCCATATGATGCTTAAAAATGTTGTCAAAAGTTGTCAGTGTGTTCAAAAAGTTGCCGAAACGTTCGTACTTTAACCCGGAAAATGCTTCCGCAAGTTTTGCCTATCATTACAAAGGTGGTTTAGAACTCCCCCAGAATACAATTTTCTGAACGATGCCTGTGATGTTTTATTGTTATTATTGCCGTTGACCGTACATATCATCGCATTTTGTGCCAGACAATAAATAAAATAAGGGATCAAGTTCCATACTAATTACTAAATATTGTCGGGTATTACAGATAGTTTGCTAGGCACTGTGTTTAAAAATTGTTACCAAAAGCGTACGAACCAAACTTGAAGGGGCGAGCATGCTGCAACCCCTTCGGCCTTCCCCTGAGTAACGTTCAATGGTGAATGATACACCACCGATCATCCTCTAACTGAACCGCTTTGTGTTTTTTCTGTCATCATCTCAGCAAGAGCTCGGGAGAAATCGGCATTCAGCCGAGATTTGGACATTCTAGCGGTCATACCAGCTAGCTGCAAGCATGTGGCCAGCCGAAATCAGCTGGAGGGTTGCTTGGGGGAGAAGTGGCGGCGTTTCTCCACTGACCAATCACATTGGTGATTGTATCAAATGCTAAATTATGATTGGTTCATCAGAAGTATTGTCCGAACTCTACGTGCGACAACTCACGGTTTGTGCCTCAGCGTCGATGTGCCAGACACATTGTTTGATAACTGTTCCTGTTGGCGTTGGTTGGTGGTGGTTGACGAATTTTTAGTGGCTGTGTTTGGCGACTGGAGCTTTCGTTCCCTTTTACAGCTTTTGGTAAGTTTAAATCTGTTTGAGAATTTATCGGCGTATGATCTTTTAAACGCCAAACTACTTAGTCTCGCAGGAACTTGTGTGGTTATAGTCGGCCGCTGAGGCTGTCGTAGAGTACCATGGCACAAGATCGAAAAAACACTTCTTCTCATTGAGTTCAACGTGCATTCACTTCGTCCTTGAAACAACTAAAGCGTCAACTGGGTTTTTCTTGTCCAGACTTTAAAAATCACTTGAAACATTGTATGATGATTGTCGGTTTCTTGCGTTTTGGATTCTATCTTTCGGCGTTACGCAACAATCGTCGCTCAACGATATCGCATTTTTCAGGCATATTTCAAGGGGAGTTTAACAGCATACTGTATTTCACGGTTGATTTTATATTTTTTTTGAGTCATACTGAATACAGATTGGACAGACTAGATGAATGGGTCTTTGTCGCGAGTCGTGTTGACTCGCCCGATAACTGTGATCAGCTTTTCAAATGGCAAGTTGATCTTTGAAATAAGGAATTTAGCGCCCGCAATTCATGCAGTCGCATTAACTTTTTTTAGGGACATAAAATGTTTATTTTACAACGCTGTTTCGGTCAGAGTCGAGCCAAAATGACTGTTGATCGAATTTCGGCAGTATGTTTTATTATATATGTTAATAGCAGTTGTATATTTTGAATAAAATCGGGCAATTTTATGTTCACCTCGCACACTTGTGATGTTCTTGATGATTGTCAACGGCTGATTTAAGTTACATGTAGATAACGTTACTAAAAACTTTAAAAATAAAAACCGTCTGCCACATAAACTTTTCGAAAACATTGTGATGAGAAACGGGAGATTTTTTTGTATTTGCTTTAACAGTACAGTAAATATAAATAATGAGCTGTCACACTGTACCCCCTCCCTCCCTCCCCCCCCCCATGGTAAGATTTTTAGCCCTCATGCAAAGTTCTTTTGTCATGATCACTGATCGTTATGGTAGTGAAAACAACACAACTGTAAGAATTTGACTTTGCTAGTGTGAATCATTGTGACAAGCACAAGCATGGTAACGCATTGCCACAAATATGTCAGTAAAAACTTGACCCTCACCCAAAATAGTTGTGTAGAACCCCACATGGGAACCAAGCTTAATCTAGGTAAATAACTTGGGAGGTGGGCATATTCTTCTCAATATCCAAACAGTACAACCCAACACCATTTTAGTGCTGTGATGTCAATATTTTTCCATATTGAGGTGGATGTCTTGAATAAAGAGAAATTGTTCTGTAATGGATTGTCAAGTAAAATACATGAGGAATGCAACATCCTTTCTGTGAACATTACTGTTCAAGGAACTGTTTTTATCATTATATAATTAGAAAAAAATCAACAAATGAATGTAACAGTTCAAAACTGAAATATGATAGCATTTCATTTATACAATACTGGTCAAGTTTCAAATTTATTTGTTTTCCATGGGAAATAAAAGTTTGATAAAAATTGAGGGTACATGTAAGGAATTTACATGTTAAATCCTTCTCACTTAGAAAAAAATCAAGTAAATGATAGACTAAAGGTGAATTATAACTATACTATAAATTTTTGTGGTTTCTGTTAAATTCAATTGCAGTTTTTTTTCTTGGAGGGGAGGGGTTCAAATTTGGATTCCCAGTTGGTGGGAGGATTGAAAATGCTAATCTGTCAATAAAGTAAACTTTTCTATTTCAGAATTCAAGGCAAGATTGGCAATGTGTTCTTGCAGAAGGATACCAAAATCAAATGCAGCTCTATTGTCAAAGCAGTGAAACCATTGTTTTCCTTAGCCCTAAACTTTAGCCATGAGCAATATTAATTACATTTCTTACCACTTGAATAGAAAATATAAATTGAAAGTATTAGCTTTTGGACTGTACAATTGATTGACTTGATGACAAAAAGGTTTGATACAATTATTTTAACAAAAAAATGTTCAGATTATTGTTTTAAATAATTTTATCAAACATTTTTTACTCGTATGAATATTAACACATTTTTGATGGTGTATATAATTTATGCTTGTTTAGTTAATTTGTATCTTCTGTAGTTGATGTTAAGTCAGTTGGCCTTTTTTCCTTCTCATCTCAGGAAATCCAGAATGGAAGTTGAAGACAGATGCAGTAAGATTCTGGAAGAGGTCCGAGCTAAGATTGGGCTTTTAAGTGCAGCTGTAGACGAGATCAGTTTGATAAAAAAGAGCCTGAAAATAACTGGTTCTGATGTGAAAGCCCAGATTCGAGATAGCATCAGCCGTCATCTTGAAGCACTGAGGAATCGAGAGACATGGCTTCTGAACCAAACAGAAGTTGTCCAGCACATCAAAGAAGACGTCCTGCGACAGCAACAAGCTGTACTCAACCAGGCTCTTGGTAGTCTGAAGAGCACCTGCGCCTTGTTGGAAGAGTGCTATGAAAGTGGTAGCCTTTTGAATGTGGAGAACCTTGAGGGTCAGCTGGAGGAGAACTTAGCACAAATAGATAAGTTGAACCTGCAGCCTGACGAAACAAGTTCTATTACCTTCTATGGCAACAATTTTCTTGTTCAGGAAGCTATCAAGCAGTTTGGTGTTGTGGACAGTGATGGCTCGCTGGACCGGCAAACCATGTCCTCATTTCAGGGTCTAAAGGTTTCACCATCTCAACCTGAGAATGCAGAGGCGAAGCAAAAGTTGCATTATCCCTCGGCAAGAATGGAGACTTGGCTGTTTAAGAAGGCAGCTAATATTGAGCCCACAGATTTGTCAGCCACTACAATATGGCCTCATTCCAACCTGAGCATTAAGGATTGGCTGTTACAGTCATCCCACCCACCAGCCACAGGACTAAGCACAGCAGTGATAAACATTCCTGAACAACCTTTGTCAGTTGAGAGCTGGCTGGTGAACTGCCAACCTGAGAAGCCCTTGGGAGATGCAGGAAGCAGCCCTGAGGCTCCAGAGCAATGGAAGTGGTTGATGAAGGCTAGCAACCCTTCTACGCTGACAGATCAGCCAAAGCTATCTGGTCTGGGACAGTACTACCACAACCTTAAGTTTTCTGATCCAAATAACTGGTTGAAGGCACGAGAAGACATTGCTGCTGCACTAAAAACTGATCTCATTGGCAAAACATATGCAAGCATCATGGCATCAGGGAGAGATCAGTGGCTTGTCAAGAAACATGGTGGGAAAGGGGGACAAGGTATTTGTGGTGATAAAGTTGGCTCCTCATGTGCCGACTGTGTAAGCTGTCAGATACCAGATGTTGAGGCATCAACATCGACTGGGAAACCAAGAGCTGTCAGTGAAGCATCCAGTGAGATGTCTGACTGGCTGGCAGTGCAACAGCAAGTGGGTGGGTCAGCGGAAGATGCATGGGTTGTGCCAGTGAAGGACATAGAGGAGGCACCGCTCTGGCTCTTGAGGAAAAACTCCAGTTCAGCTACTCAAAGCAAAGCCAGTACAGATGATGACAAAAGTGGAATTAGAAAATTTCTGCAGGACTTGACAAGTACTGACTCAAAAAAGTGGTTAAATCCTGCTTCATCTCAGAATATGTCGAGTCTTGAGACAGCTGAAGATGTATCCACCCCATTAGCTGTTGATGGATGGCTTCTTTGCTCTACAGATTCTAAATCAAGCCAAGAAAATGCGACCAGTCTTGAAAGTTTTTACCATGATGTCCTTTCATCTGATACCAGTCAGTGGCTGCAGCAGTCTTCTGGTGATACGGAAACTGCCCAAGAGAAGCATGAAGACAGGAGTGGTTTGAAGCAATACATTGAAAATCTGGCTGGAGACTACAATCAGTGGCTCAGTCCTAACTCGTCTGCCAACAGTGATATTTGCAAGTGGCTGGCTCGCACGTCTTCTGACAGATGTAAGAACTGTCCAAAAATGTGCTCCAAAGATTTATTCAACGTGTTTGATGAAGTTGCCAACACGAATGATGGTTGGCTCATGACATCAGCTGATTGATGAATTGTGTAAGTTCACTTTAGTACAGACTGTCA
>JAOBYE010417421.1:0-14089 GCA_025403585.1 Parazoanthus swiftii
CTTCAACCAAAGAAAATGTGCGACATTCTCATTCATGCACGGGGGAAGGAAGGGGGGGGGGGGGGTGTACGGGCAAAATAAATGAAGTAACAGTTTTCAGCAGCAAAAATTACCATGATCTCACGCATCAAAAGATAACTGGTCAACCCCTAGGGCTGTACCCTGTATAGCAACAAAAAGTTTTCTACTCACATGCATTGCAGTTAGCCATTCCATATAAGGTTTGTTAATTGTATCAGGGGAGATGATGACGAGAAAGAAGCGACCCAGACCCCAAATGTACAGCACTATATAAAGCAGGGGAACAAATATCAGTTTTTTCTCTGCGGCGGCTGCAGCATCAAAGGCCCTGTTTTCTAAGAGGTCTCTTCTGTTAGGAAACACTGCCAGCTGGGAATACGAACATAAACAAAAACATAAGAAAATAACATGTAGGTAAGCGTAAACATAAGTATACAGCTGAGTTGAATAAATACTTTTAACAAAAAACATGACTTATTGGACAAAACCAAAGGGTCATACATGTCTTTTTGTTTGTAAGCAACATCTATATATATAGGGACATCCAATTTAGCACGGCTAAATTAAATGGAGTCCTGATACAGCACAGCTCTTGTTTGGAAGAGGTGACAGTCCACAGTACCGGTATTAGTCTACTCCTATCGACTAGTGTGTGGGTTCGTTTAATTAATTCCCTCGATAGAACGTTGAGAGACCAGACCAACGGCTTCACGTTCCTGCCCACGGATGGTGTGGCGAAAGAAGGTCGCTCAAAGTTCAACCCTCGACCATGCAGGCCGGGGTTTGAACCCGGAGCCTTCTGGGTGGGAGTAAAAGATCTTTATAGCGAGTGGATGCCACCGATACTGAAGTTCAAGCTCAGAATGACCCAGAGGAGGACGACGAGAGTGGCTCGTCATGTAGAAACACCAGTGACGATGATCTAGTTGTTTATATCGCGTACATATCAGTCATCGGGGGAGAAGAGCAGTAGCGGGAAGGAAGCCGACCCGGTTGATGCTGCAACTGTGTTGACGACCACTAGCAGGGGACTTGCTGCAAGAAACTGGCGAATTGCCTAATACCCAAGTCCAAGGACTTATGTATTATCCTATAAACCAGCCATCACTGCATGGCGATTATTATACTACTAGGTATCAGCTAATAAACAAAACGAAAACGAAAAATAGGTATATGGTAAGTGTATATTATTTTTAAAAAAGTTAGTCAAGCCCTGACAAAAATGTGATAAGATAAAATGCTTAGAAGGTATTACTTTGGATATTTGTAGAGCACTTTATCTTATCCCATTCATATCATTTGTTAATGCTCAGCGGCCAATCTTTACTGGTTACCCTCTCACTTACAAGCCCTGACTGTGAAGTTATTTTTCTTTCGTTACAGGGATTTTATCTAATGAAAAAGCTTCATGCAAAGATGTTCCTGTTGAAATTCCAAGGCTGTATTGCTGTTGTGAATTTAGCAATAAAATGTCCTTGTTCACTTACTACAACGCCTATATTTTTTTAAGTATACACTTTTTCCCTTTTGTAGGAGCAAATTTATATTTCTCAGACATGCCCCAAATTTGAAGGAAGCGTGTTGGAAAATTTGTGATCATCTCCATGTTTTATATTAAAATATAAAGTTTAGCATGTACTGATCGTTCTGTGAATCTCTGGCTATAATTCAGTCTCATCTGGGCTTGAGTAAACCATTATTATAAAGAATAAGTGTTTGTTTCTTTAGTCAAACTGGTTTAAAATTTCTGGATGGGCCACGAAAAATTTTGCAATAAATTGGTTGAGCCATGATTTTTTTTGTCAGCTTTTGGGTGGGCCACAACTTTTTTTTGGAAGTTTGAAACTGAAAATTACCTCGCCCCCCCCCCTCCCCCAGATACTTTCTGACCTGTCCCTAAGCAACTGTGCCAACCACTCTCACAGTGTTTTTACTCTCATTCTAACCCGTCTCTGATGGCATTAAGTACGATTAGCTGCAAATCAAAGAAAAGAAGATATGACTGTTGGAGTTTGACAGTTATTTTTCCAAACATTTTAAACATTTGGATAACCAACTGGACAAAATGTGGATTAAGAACCTACAGACTCAAACACGAAAATGTTTAATCATCACTAGCTATCATTAGTGTGTGTCGGGGTGGCGTACTGGCAAGAACACTCGCCTCTCACCAATGCGACCCGGGCTCTACTCCCGGCCTGGGAAGTATGTGAGCTGGGTTTGAGGTCCCTCTCCGACGTCGGGGTTTTCTCCGGGTACTCCGATTTCCTCCCCCAACAAAAACCGCTAATTACGCCAACATCTGAGCAGTTTCGGGATTAGCTTTGCTATTTGAAACTTAACTAAGATTAAAGATCCCTAACATTTTAATCTTTAAAGATTAAAGATTATCCTTCAAATAAACAAGGACTCGCCGCAAAACGATTTGAAAAAGACTGGTTCTTAAACGCGGAATTCTACTCTATTCGCAAATTTACTTCTTTGTCTCATTTTAAACTTTTCAAAGAGCAAACAAAACTTAAGGTTAAAATCGACAAACATTCCAAAATTAAAACAGCGGCTTTCAGTAGAAAAACTGTCTTTTCATAGTAAGTGAATACATGTCAGTTATTCTACTGGGCCCAGTTGTACGAAGAGTGGATAACTTTATCCAGCGGATAAGTCCCTATTCAGTGGATAAAATTTGCTCGTTATACAGTCAAAATCAAGAACGCGCCAATTTTGTCCGCTGGATAGGGATTTATCCACTGGATATAATTATCCACTCTTCGTACAACCGGGCCCTGATGATCAGTATTGATATGCTCTTTGTTTCAGCACTTAATAGTTGTCTGTGCCGTTTCAATACCAATATATAGGTGTATACTCGCGCCATACAAAAAGCGCGCGAAAAACTGTCAGCTATGTTCTTAACTCTCTAGGTTTAAAGCTAATGTGCTAATGGCTTGATACTTTAATTGCTCTAAATAAACACCACAAATATACGGAAAATTAAGTTGAAAAACGGTCGCTCAATCTTTTGTGGGTGTGTGTGTGTGTGATCTGCCCAAAGGCAGGTACATCCTTAAAGTTCCCTCTCCATGGCTCTCCTCTTTACTGATTGGTAAGAGCTGCCAAAATTTTGGCAGTATTCCCGTTCTGGGTCTCCCAGGAGGCCTCCTTCCTTCCACTCTTCCCTCAATCACGAGAGGTAGAAGATCGCCGTTACGCAACGTGTGTCCCAGCCAAGCTCTTTGTGGGGGAAAGCCATATAATCGCGGCAAAAAGGCGAAACTTTTCAAAATGGGTAAGGTTTCATTCTCGATTAACAACTTACTGGTTGCTGAAAGTGTGAAAATGTATACCTACCGCTCGGCGTAATTTCTGTCTTAGCAGAGTGTAAAGAACAATTATGATCCCAAACGCAATGATCCTCCAAAAAAAATCTGTCCAAAGCATCCACTGAATTTCTTCCTTAAAGGTGAAGTAGTCATCGACTCGAATCCAGCACCAACCAGCCGCCCCAAAGAACCAACTTCTACCAAGAGCTCTAAACGCAAGAGCCAAGCAGGCCATAATAAGAGGAACAAACCAGCAGATCAGATGGAACCAAATCATCATTCTCTGGGCAAGCTGTGTCTGGCTCCTTGCTGCTGAGACGTAGAGATAAATTGCCATTGCGACTGTCCAAAACGCGGATGACATAACTGCAAAGATGTTAACAAAACCCTGCGCAATACAAACTGATAACTCCGGGATGTATAAAACACCACTCATATGACAAATGGCAGCTAGAAAGTCGGCGAGGGTTATGCAAACTAAGATTCTTCTCGAGTCCGAGCGGACGTCTTCCCATACACAGTAGGTAACGAAAATGAAGACTGAGCCTAGAATCGAAAGACTTGCAGATATAGCTGTGAGGTACATGGTCACGTGGAATGTCGAACCATCATACGGCGTTGTTGGAATGGCCGTTGTCGTGTTGTTAAACGCCATCGGTGAAGCTGAGTTGCTGCCACTCTGTTGTTGTAACAAAATTAGCATTAACCATTTATTAGACTAGTGAACTGTAAATCCTGGTTGTATTAAATGTCCGTCATTACGTTATGGCACTATAAAATCCCCCATCAACACTAACACCGTTTTACGACCAACCGAACTACAGAAGAGACGGTAAGGGTGTATTGGCAATACTCAAAACAGATAGGGTTATCTTCTTACACAGCACTCCCGCTGAGTTGTGGGTAACTACATCGTTTCCAGCATCTTCTTTGTAATTTTCAAAATGGTTTTCTGTTGAGAAAGCTGCCATTTTAAAAAACAAACCACAACACCGGGAATACCCTACACTTTTCGAGAAGTGTGTGGTTTTTTTTATCCCCGATAGAACGTCGAAAAATTAGTCCAGGGGCTGAATGTCCCTGTCCACGGACGATGAATTACTAAGGGCCCGATTACATGGAGAATCTCAGCCCGGGATGAGATCTCAGTCCGGTTAGGGGGGCTGAAATTTCAGCCCAGTCTCTTCGACAAATGCTAACAAAAATGGACTTTCGATTTCATGAGGAATGAACGCAACTGTGTTCGATATTAAACTGAACGACGTTTCTCGAGGAACTAAATACACTTAGAACTTGTTTCTTAACAGTAAAGAGTCAGTTAAGTACTAAAAACGAAGTTGTCATTTATATGTTTAGCAATAAATTATCTACCATCTCGACTGAAGTGAGATAATTCTTGTATCGGTCTGTTTCTACCTCTAATATCCAGGAACTGACAACTCAATTCATCCAGTTCAAGGTGTTATTTATTTACCCATTCTTTGCAGTGTATTCGCTTTCCACTGCTAGACCTTTTGTAAGTTAATGTGTCCTTTCAGGCAGGATTCTTGTTGGGGGGTGCGAATTTGGTAAACTTGGACTCTTAAAAGCCAAATTTATGGGACAAACACACTTATGGCCGGTTTAGTTTAGTCGTTTTGATTTACGGTAGCACCAACTGTTACGATAAACCTGTTCGGGCTTCTTCATCGTCTTATTAAACCTACAAATGCGGACCTTTTTGGGTCCGTGGGGGGCGGGGGGTGCGCGTACGCACCCCGCACCCCCCCCCCCCCTGCCTAAGGGCCTGCCTTTTGTTATATAATTTAGAGCAAAGCTGTTTTGGCCGATTCTTGATTTTATTTGGCGGAGTTACAGGTTTCCCTATTTGTGAAGGGTTTCCCCGTTAACTTATAGAATGTTTTTGACACGTGAATAAGGTTATTATTTTTATGTTTTTATATACATTAATAATAAGTGCAATTGCATGCCAATAAACGAAAATTTAGATTGGGCAACTGACAAACTTAACTGATACCTAATATTTCAATTTGCTTAACTAATGCCAAAAAATGGTTAGGCAGGTTTAGATCATATAATTCTTAAATCTCTTTCTGAAAGAAATTTTCAGTTTCTGTGTGTGTAGTTGATACCGCATTTCATTTTTATTCACCATCGACTTCAGTCGTCGTCATTAATTACAGTCTGACCGACTTTCACGTAACTTAATGTTACAATTTACTTAACATTAACTCACGTTTATGTAAAGTGCGGCAGATCGTTTCAAAGTAAAAAATGTCTTATTCGGATACGGCATTTAAATAACTTTGAATAGTACTAGTGATCGACGACATAGAGCAAAACACCGTACTAGTAGCTTCTTGCAAAGACGCTAAGGGAATTCTTTGTTACCGAGTAGCCGAGGAGACCGAGATGGAAGGGCTGGGACTGCTGAAGCAAAGCTGCTTACTCCTCCCCCTCCCCCTACCCCTAAGAGAGACCTTTCAAATTCTACGATCATTTCTCGGATATTGTTACAACGAACTACCTCCTTCTGTAGTTCACTGCATAAGAAGTCGTTTACTCATCATTCTTTCCTTCTTACGTGGTTTGCAAAACGATGGAGAATTTGGGCTTTCCTCTTTGCGCTTTTTCTTAACACACCTCATGTTACATTTCTGCATAAAGTTGACGTTTCAGACTTGTTCTATGGGTTTTCGGAAACCAAAATCTCAACTAAATTTATCTGATTACTTATCTGTGGCCAAATTTTTACGGACAAATGTAAATCACCCCAATCCATATGCAAACTAAAATCCGGTTCAAACTGAACTCGCCGAGATTTACAAGTGATTCTGTTTTGTTAGTAATTACTCTCTTCTTCTGTCAAAAACTATTTTGACTCGTAATAGTTCAACCAAGTTAAGATGACAGTAAGAATGGTGGAAACATTTGTTGACAACAGCATTTGATTACCACGTGGAACTATTTTGCTTGTTCAATACAACTTGCGTGCCAGAGTACTGCTTTTTACGTGTAATAACACTGGAAATCATGAGAGAGAGAGTCATTGTAAAAAAGCGTTGCCGTCCGAGGGTTAAAGTTTACAGCAGATGCAATTCTTTTACGTGTTGCAGTTCAATAATCTTTTAGTAAAACTGAAAAATCTTGCGTAAAAATCTTTGACTTTATAGCGCGTTGGCTAGTTGGTCATCATGTTTTATCTACTGCAACTAAGACAAATTTGTCACATTACTTGAGTACGCTATAATTTTTGGATTCAGGGTATTTTATCCGATTTTCCAAAGAGAGCCCCGATCTTTTTGGGGAACGTCCCCCCCCCCCCCCCCCATCCTCAATTCTCCCGGACAATTGTTCAGTGCTTGGTGAGAATTTCCTGATTGCGAGAAGTAAACCGACCATGATTCTGGATGCTTGAATTAAAAAAACTGAAAACTATCTTTTAAAATTGTGTTCATGTTTGCATACTGGAAAGATTGTTCACGAGAGTCAACCCTTGATTTTACTCTGACGTGACAGAAATAAGTATTGTTTTAACCAAAGAAAAGAAAGTGTTTCCGAGCATACGAAAGCTCAAAAAATACGCCACAAAATGACATTGACAAAATTTTAGAGCAAATTGCATGGCGTAGCAGTCATGACAAGGAATAACAGAAAATTGTACGAGTGTACTGCTTTTTTGGAACAACATGGTGACCCCATGCTTATGCTTATGGCATTTGAAACCCGTCTGATATTATCACAAGTGTTTGTTTCGCTAAAACACTCAACTTGTTTAAAAACACTACAGTTTATGTGAGTAGCCGACGTTAACATGAAGGTTCACGGAAAAACAATTTAAACGTACATAATTCTGAACCAAATCATCTTAGAGTTAGCGTCCTTAAGTTTTCAGAAAGTCTTCAAAACCATTGTGACAAGCAAAGATCCATAGACATAGTTTTTCGTGACGTCATGATCTCTGGTCGTGCACAGGTCATGTGATAATTTTAACGCCTAGAGCAAGGATTGATATTGCGGGATTTAAGCACAACATTTACATTTAATATTGCTAAACGGTGCAATGAGTATCTTAGTAAGTGCATAACTTTAAAAAGTTTCAGCACTACTTAACTTGTGAATAGAAATGGAAGAGCAATTTTTTTGCTTCCGAGAAATATCAACCATCTAATCATATGATATGTCACATGAGCAGCATGCAACTGTTCTACATCTCTTTGCCGCAGCATATTTCGCTTAAGCCGGTCAAAAGTTAGCGTCCCTCAGCAGCCTTTTGAAAGGTTTTCTCTTCTAGTTTCTTAGTTTATGGCCAATAATGCCAGCATGATAATTGTTTCCAAGCAGTTTGAACGGTTGCAATTGGCCAGCATGTATTTCTGCCTAATTCTTGTTTATGTATATGAGCGTACGTAATAAACTAATTTTGTGAAACATATCACATGCCTCGATTGAAACCGAAAGATCATTTTCTTTCAGTTATCACAGTGTAAATTTGTTGCTTTGGATGCTAAAACGTTGGTTTTGATCAGAACATTCCGCTAATCTTGTTTACATTGTCTTAAACTCAATAATTTCGCCCACTCTCCTCAGTGTCCAGTGAATGAACTGACTTTATTCAAATCATTGTGCTATGTTTCAACCACTTGGTCATAAATTCAGCACAATATTATCTTTTATGCAAAACCAGTAAAACTCCATGTGTGTTTTAACATAAGATGTTTCCTATTTTCATTCACTTTTAACAAAAGCAGGCGAGGTATTTTAGAACGAGCTTAAACAATCCGATGCGTTTTCAGCTGAAGATGTTTATAGCGATTGGCGTGCCACTAGTTCTATTATTTCTGCACGCTACCCACTCCAAAATCACGCAATGAAAGTTACGTGGAACAATATATCCACCATACAAGCAGTTTGGGACAACACGGAACAACATCCCAGATTAGAAGCTGGAGTAGTGTATACCTAATCACAATGAATACAATAAAGAAATGTTAAAGTAGTTTACGGCTCAGCTGATTTTGCAAAACTACGGAATCACGCAAAGTCTCCGGTATTCGTTCAGCTCTTGGACTTGTTCTACACCAGATATTCTCATACACGACAATGCGCGTATCTCTTGATTTTCTCGGATGCCAGTTGTAATTCTGGCGAAATAATCTAGGACCCAGGAGAAAAGTCGAACGTTTCATGAGTAGATCGAACTTATTCAGTGAATACAGTTAACGGTAAGTTCGACGTTTCCCTCAACTGAATACCGTGATCAGTCACATTGCCGCATTTTAAATGCGTGATGTTTCAACTCGATGTAAACAAACTTGCACGAATACCTTAAAATCAGCACAAATTGCGGTTAACTCTTAGAACTGTCGCGAGGTTCGTTTTTAAATGCAAACTTTTCAGCAGTAAACACTCTGCTGATAACAACTTTCCAAATCGTAAAAGGTCCAACCGATTTGAAGGCCTTCAGAGCTTGACGAAATATTTTCTGGCAGTCCGAGCGAGATGCATATAAGTATTTATAAAATGTAATTATGTTTTGGAAAAACTGTTATCGGCGGAATGTTTGAATATTTGCACTGGTTCGAAAAAAATCACGATGTTTATTACTGCCAATTCCCTTTGAACGCATAGTCAGACATACCTCCCGAATTGCTGAAAACACTTCGACTATATCCAGAGATACGACGCGAAGCAAGCTTTTGTGGCCCTGCTGATATTATCAAAACGAAGCAGTTCTCTGTAAGGTTCAGTCTAGCTTACCTTCACTAAGTTCTCAAAAGTCTGATTGGCTGTGACTTCGTCTCAACGTGTCCATCCAACTTCGGTTGTAATAAATCAGCCGAACTTGCACAGCCCGGTACAGTGTGTTTATGGTGGTGTTCAAAATGCGTTTTCCGAGGGTAGCCTGGAAACGAATTAATCGAATCTTCGGAAGTGTGTCGCGAAGACTTCTCGGTTTTACCACAGGTGGCCCAAGCTACCAATATGTGTTGGAACTTGGAAGTGATTACTCGGGTGTTCGGTTACATATCGCGATTTTAAGCAAATGTATGGGGAATTTGAATTCTTCCTACAATGTTATGAAAAACAATAAAATTTCACTGTTTACCTCAGGCTTCTTGTGTAGTGGTCACTCCTTGTGCTTATAGCGGGTTTTGGAGTGGCTTGGAGGCAAATTGAGAGATTACGGGAAAATTGCAAATCCTACGATTAGTATAAAGGAGAGTATTTAAATAAATTTCAATTTGGCAAAGGACGTTTTAAAAAAAGTTTCAATGCTCAAATCTCGCAGTAGCTTATATACTGCAACTTTATTATTTCGTTGAAGAACATTGTTTTAAATGTTATTAATCATTTTATGCGTTGTTTTCAACTTTTTAAAACAATAACTTGCCAGAAATACTTACAAAATTTGACACAGTGCTAAACGTATGGCCGCAATCTAGGCTGAGTTTGCGCAATACCTATGACGTCACATATCACGTACAAAGCTACCTATGTTTCAGGATTGTCGCATAACGTACTTCAAGACTAAGCATTATCAGTTATTTGAAATATTTCGTTAAAATTTGCAAAAAAAAAAATGTTAAGAAAGTCAAAATTTGGAAAAAACATGGCTTCAAAAATGGCTTCAAAAATGGCTTTATCCGTGATCATTTTTTTTTTCTAAAATTGTGTTCTCCAATAAATTTTAGTAAAAGTGACCAAATTTGGTTGCTATATCTTGAATATCAAAAAAGTTCTCAACGGTTGAAATCGGCGCGGGCACTTTCTGTATCTACTGGTGTCATGCCGAGTGAAGTACTCAATCAGGTGTAATAACAGGAATCTACCAGAGTTGTCACCTCAAGTATATTTTCTCAGAATTTGGAAATCGTCGACTTCAAGCAGTTCATAGAATTTTCAGTGGAAAAAATGTAAGCGGATCGGATGGTTGACAGTCGAAGCGGTCAGTATAATACTGCATTTTTAAAATAATTGTAATAATAATAATAATAACAATAATAATAATAATAATAATAATAGTAATAATAATGGCATTTATTGGCACTTTGAAAACTTCTGTGTTTACATTAGTGTTAGCCCATTAAGTATATAATTGTACCGTGCAAGCCCCACCAATCTAAAATACGCTCGGGGGATCCCTGACCTTGTTGTGTATTTAAAAATCAAGCGGTGGCAATATATTTCTTCTTTTGACTAATAAACATTCTCTTTCTCTAGAACGTTACTAACACCTGGAATTGAGAACAGGGAACGGTCAGTATGAATCGCGGAATGGTCAATATTGTCAATCAGTCTCCAGCGTTGCTTAACGTTCTTAATAGACATACACTCACAAACAAGTCCTGTTTACGGGTCTGTTAAGCAAAGAGGGCAGCGACTGCAGGAATGCAGAGTATGGCTTTCAACACCAGAGGTGCCGCTATTTTGACGAGCTCCACGATGAAACCAGCGACTCCTTAAAAGAAAAGAATTATGCAGTTAGTAAGTGTTATGGCACTTACTATCACAAGAAGTTGGTTAAGAAAACAGAATAATGACATCTAAGGACTGGTCAGCGTCGGTAACGCGCGGGGGGGTACGTATGAAAGAGAACTAGGGGAGGGGATCCAGACAACTTTTGGAAGCTTGAGGGGATCTCTCGAAAAAAATTAGCTTGACGCTAAGAGTTCTGTAAAGCACTGTGAGTTTTTCTTAAGTTTGTAAACAGCTTCCATAATACTCCATACATGTTCCTTAAAAATGTTACACCAAGTTTGTAAACATTTGTGTTTATTAAAATGCTTCAACTACAAGTCGAAAAGCGAACCGTCTTCATTGAATATTTACCACTCTTCCTCCGAGACATAACTGGAACACTGCGTTATGTTACTTCCTATAACGGGGGACGTACAAGAACCCACACATGCACTTGTCGATATGAGTGGACTGTCACCCACTCCCCTACAAGAGTTGTACTGTATCAGGACTCCATTTAAACTAGCCATGGTAAATTGGATGCTCCTGTATAAATATTGTTTATAAAACCGCTTTCAATTTTTACTTCAGCACATATATATTACAGTCAAAAGTAGGAGTTAAGTCTAACCTAAAAATATATATCTTCATATACGTATTACCTTACCTGTTTTTGTAGTCGGTTTTGGCTGGGGTTTTTCCTTACTGTTCACTATTTCTTCCAATTTTTTGATCTTTTGTTGGTGATATTTCAGTTCTGCTTTGATAAGTTCGTTCTCAGTCTTAACTTTCTGCATTTGCGATTCGAGGCGATTTTGTTCCATCTCATGCTGCAGCTGTCTTATGGCGTCATCATGCTCCTTTCGAATCCGCCCAAGTTCCCTCGTCAGCATGTCCTTGAAGTAGTTCAGTTCTCGTTCATGGCTTGCGGCTGAAAGCTTCAGAAGCATCTCTTGATGACGTTTTTCATCCTCTGCTGCCTTTTTCCTTAGTTCCTGTGCTTCTTGTTGCTTGGTAACCTTCGCTTGACTCCGTTCAAGTTTCTGAAGGGCAGCGTCTGACTGTCTTATCAAAGTGTCCTCGGATGCTCTATCTTCATAGAAGGACTTCTGAAGAACCGCTAGCCTAGCCGGTCCCTTTGCCATCCGTTGATACTGCTCTTTAACTTCTCGGGAGTGCTGCTGATACAGTTTGTATCCACCTGGGGTGGTGTAAGCGCCGCTTCGTGCCTTCTCTTGAATGGACTGTAGAAGCTGCGTAAGAGTGGATTCACAAAACTTCCTTGATGCTTCGTAGTTACGAGCTCGGATGGTCTCAAAAGAAAACTTCAGTCTTTCCTAAAATATGTTAAAAACGAGATTCAACTTAAAGGGAAAGCTCTTATCTAGCTTCAAGCTTAAAAGGCTGAAAAACTGTCATTTCGTCTCTGGTGCAACTACTTTAATATACCCCGGGTACTATTTAGCGCTGTGAACTTCTATATTATCAAACCAACGGCACCAAAGTATTTGGAATAACATAAGAATGAAGCATGAATCCTTTAGGTACTCTGAGTTTTCTGAGGAAATTTACGACAATTCTGGTAAACCCAGGGCGTCAGTGAGGGGCCTGGAAAAGAGCCGGAGGTTAAAAAAAAAAGAGAGAGAAGGAGATCAGGAGGGAAGGGAAAAGGAAAAGGAAGGGAAAGTTTGCAAAAATAGCTCTTAGGAAAAAAGGTGTTCTAGCGCCTTTTGTCAATTACAATTGGTCATTTAATAAAACTTATCAACTGTGAAACACTTCATTCCATTTTTATTTGTTTTACCGTCACTCAGTTTAAAAATACACATGTGGAAACTACGACATCTGTTATTAAGTGTCTCCTTTTAAAGATGATGTTACAATTTTCGCGCAACATTGTTGCATTAAAAATTAAGATCATGTAATATGGTAACGGGTTTTAGCACTTTTTTGATGCAGCAACACGTTGCAAGCTTTTGAATGGTGAAAAAAAAACTCGCACCATTTTCACAATATTTATTGAAGTTTGCTGTTCCGTGTTACACTACGTCGATTTTTTGCGCACCGATGTTGCGTTTAAAATCGTACCGTGTAACATCACCTGAAAAAGTGGAAGCAATACATTGCGTGCGCTCACTTGGTTCATTCCTTTTTGTCAATATCTGAGGTAGCGAATAGAAGCTGACGTTATAACTGGTTTCCTGTTAAACGAAATTCACCTTTGAGATTTGCAGTAGAGAGTTTCGTTAATTTTACCAAATAATTTTGAAGTATTTGCTTGTGACTCCGTTCACTCGAGGAAGCGGAGCGTTTCGCTTTGCGTTGTGTTTTCCCACGAACCTTCACACATAATTTATTCATATTTCTGCGGGCTTCCACTTAAAAAATAGTTGCAATGCCATGTTAGAAACAAGAAGTATAAGAGTTTAAAACCCCAACTGCGGCAAAGTCGACCAGAAGTCTCGTGTACACCCTAGTGGTGGTGGCAAAACACATGAATTGAGTTAAAACGCGCGTTATAAATGTTTGCCGTAATATTCTAAATATGAGCACGTGGGCTTATAGCTTTAAAAGCACTTTTTAACCGGATTTTGTTCGGAACGAGTTTGTAATTTTTATTTGGCTTTGGTATACGGGAAGGGGAAGGGGGTTATAATCGAAGCTAAATTTGTGTCTCAAAACTGGTTTGAAATATAACCATATGGGAGTTGAAAAACCGTTCAACCTTAAAGTGATATTAGACACACGTTGACCACTGGTCAATGGTTATCAAAGACTCGGAAAAAGCAATAATCTTATTAACCGTAAGAAGATTTTTTTTAAAAATTGTGTTAACAGTTCTGCCTAACGTCCATTTCAAGACCAAATCTAACCCTCTCCAAATATAAGCCCACCTCAAGTTTCATGAGTCCTTCTCCAAGATAGTCGCTCACTTGATTTCCTCTAAAGTACGTAAACGTGTCTGTGCGGCACGTGTCATGAACTCTGATGAGATCCTCGACCTCGATACCATCTCCAAGTGCATCAATCAGTTTGGTTTCATATTTCCCAATCGCTTTTTCGATCAATTTGTCGTTCTCGCTCGTAGCCATGGTAACAAAGGCGTTCGACAGCACTGGAAGTTCTCCTCTGTTAATAGTAGCTACGTATGTTTCCAACATATGTAACCACACTGCAATATTGACGTGATAAGCCTGTTTTGAGTAGTAATAGTAGTAGTAGTAGTAGTAGTAGTAGTAGTAGTAGTAGTAGTAGTAGTAATAGTAATAGTAGTAGTAGTAGTAGTA
>JAOBYE010417643.1:0-14087 GCA_025403585.1 Parazoanthus swiftii
GTAAGTTGTCAGGGGAGCTCGTCGGAAAACCCAAATTGTACCCTAAAAAATACCTGGCCCTCAGATTTTTGCTACCCCAAACTATACCTCTCTGACTTATACATTCCGTATAAAATGCAATGTTTGAGTAATATAAAAGTCAATTGTCATTTATTGTTAGCCGTATTTATTAAATATACTATTCTCATAACAGTTTGCGAGCGTATCGTCATTATTATAACCAGAATTACCCCTAAAAAGTACCAGATATTCTCAAGACTCGAGTTTTGCCCAAGAAAACCCCTAAAAATTTATACTAAATTGCCAATTTCAACCCCTAAAAAATACGACGAGCTCCCCCGACATCCAAATATAGTGAGTACCCCCCCCCCCCGGGATATTGCATGCACTTGCAATTCAGATCGTAGCTTTTGCTATTTTTTTTGGAATTTTGCTTGTGCGTATTTTAACAATCTTAAAGTAAAAAAAATGTTGTTTTTTTTTCAGATGCTTCTCATCCGTCGGTTTTGGAGGAGGTGTGCAGCATATAATCTTGGCCAGCGGATGCTGGTATGATGGAGTTGTCGCTCACGAGATAGGTGATTATATCTATGACTCATACTCAGTTTATGGAATCTAAATATACTCTTTATTTAGCCAGGTGCCCTGGCGTCTTTTTTACTTTTTTGCCGGGCAAGTGCGCGAGGAACTGTGGGGGGAAGAGCACACTTGTCACGCTCGTCTCGCCCGAGTCCCTCAAAACGGATAAAGAGGCGGCCGCAACGCTGACGCCTGGAACCGGGAGAAGAAAGACCAGGCCACTCTTTATTATAACATCGTCTAATTTTGAACTAAGATTAAAGCGTTTCAACTTCTTGACTATTTGAGTCTCAAAGCGTTATAAAAATGTCGATAATAGCGACCTTAGACCTATCTCATAGACGCCTGTCCTCTGCAAAGTGCTCGAAGGTTTTGTATTTAAGGGCGAAGAGTAGAACTACCAATACAGATTTTATTCATTTAAAAACAGGTGGAATAAAATGTTCCAATTTAACTTCAACCTAAGTTCTATTCTTAATAAAATCTTACGTTTTGTCCATTTCAGCCCCAACGGTCTTATTAAGAAAGTTCTTTTTAAAACAAGTGTCGTATACAAAATTTATCATTAGAATTACCGACGACTATAGACAACATGTCGCCGAACTTTCACAGAGTCGTAAACATAAGGAAATCGTCACTTTGAAATTAAATCTAGTCCAGTTTTACGAACTGTTCATATTAGTTACTGAAAGAGATCCATGAGTTTGTATTTGAGCAAAAATGTTCTTTTTCGAGGAAGTGGATTATATGCACGAAAGACGTTTTGCATTTGAAAACAAATTGTTTTATTGTAAAGTGTTACCAAAGAGATTTGGCTGCTTTTTAGAGTTATAGAAACTTTTTTTTAATGGTTACAATTTAGATTTGATTTGATGTCCGATGAATGACACTTTTCAAACAAAAACGTTTAATTAAAAATATTTCCAATGAGTGAGACTAAAAGTACGCCCATGGGCACGTCCTATGGTGGAAGGGAATTTGTGAGGTACTTTCATTATTTGTTACAACTTATACTTCTTATTACTTTACTTTTTGTTTGTGTTTTTTTTTCTTTGTTTCTCTATCAGTATAAAGTAAAAATTTTCTATCGCGTATAACAATTTCAGAAAGGTTCATTGCTGTGTGTGCGACACTAGTTTATTAAAGGTTTAGAGCAAATAACGCAAGCTTTCCATCTTTGTAATCAGGTCACGCCCTTGGTTTTTACCACGAGCAGTCAAGAACAGATCGAGATGATTATGTAACTATCCACTGGGAAAACATCATAGACAGTAAGTAACTTCTTACTACGCCTATCAAACACAACAAACCAACTATAGTTTAGGATCAACAAATCTCAAACATAAAAAAAAACAGAAATAACAAAGATTTGGCACTCTTAACCTTCGAAATAAACAAGGTACCATTGAGATAAAAAAATACTAGAGAGCCACGTGACGTGTGACGTCTAGTCATCCCGCACATAATGTTTTTGTACACAAAACATGTTGGCAAAGCTTTGGTTGCCGTAAAACTCTGAGATTTATGAAAATGGTAACAAACATGGATAAAAACTTATTAAAGATTTTTATTACAAATTACGATAAGGTGTTGTTACAAATTGCAACAGGTGCGTTATTACAAAATGCAACAAGTTTTATTACAAATTGCAACAGAAATTACAAATTGCGACGTTACTACAAACTGCGACAGTATAGGAGCTCAAACTGAAGCTCGACGGAAGCAATAACGGAGAGAACGGAACGTTCTTTTTACTTCCGTCACCTTGCTTCTTCTGCTTTCGTCGTGCCATTGTTGCTTACGTACCGGGAAAAAGTCTCTTACGCTTCGGTCAATTCTGTCGCAGGTGCGAACAAGGCTCGAATGAGCAACGTAAACTGACATTGCGTTTTATGTCCTATCACACAGAATGGGAATATGCGTTCCAAAAGTTCGGACCAGGTTATATCGACTCGCTCGACACGCCATACGATTATGATTCATTAATGCATTACACAGCGGATGCATTTAGTGAAAACGGAAAAGCAACAATTGTCCCTAAAAAAGCTGGGGTAAGCAGAATTTACTAGTTTAAACTCTCAGTCAGTGTCTTGTTTAAGTTAGACATAAAATTTCTTTTTTCTTAAGTTCTTCTTGCCAAGCTTACCTTGATAAAATAAAAAAAGTTAACCTGTTTGAAAGTATTTTTTATTGATAAAGTTTTCTTATCTATGTCCATCTTACAATCAAGGTTTTTCCGACCTGAAAGTGACGCTTTGCAGCTGTTAAAATGAAACTTGCAGTACCCGTAGCACAATCAAGAACATGTCTTCTAGCATTGATTAAGTCAAATATCAGCACTTATAATTTGTTCAAAAACTAGTTTTGCAAAATATTGTTTGAACAAAATTGGATTTTTTTACAAAATTTGTTTTATTTTCAATTTTGTTTTCATTATCTTTCTGAACTTTTCTTATCTATGCATACAAACACATCTTTTCTGTTTTGCCAAAACAAACTTTCGAAAAGTCCAAGACGGCGGCCAAGAAGGTGGATATGTTGTGAAACGACTGTTGCCACACATACGAGGAAATCGAACCGTCCGATTCGTTCCTTCAATGTCTCGGAAATCTCTTTCACTTCCGGTTGCAAGATGGAAGCCTCCTCCGCTTCCGCTTCTAAAGTTTACAGGGAGATTTTTCATTGTGCCGTCTAATTCCTCAGGTTTCGATTGGAAATAGAAACTGGCTCAGTAAAATTGATGCCATCCAAATGAACCGTCTTTACAAGGACCAATGCTCCGGTGGGGGAGGGGGAGAGGAACAAACAGGTAAGTAACCAGGCCCATTATACTCGATCTTACTCGGTAACTTGCTGCTGACTATACACTATTTTAATAGTTTGCCCCGGTGACCATTAACAGTGACTTCAAGTCGAGGTCAAGTGCCAAGTTCCCATACATTTGCTGTATTTCTGTATTTTTCGCCGCGACTCCAATTTTTTTTATGGCCATTCAGGCTATTATGAAAGTGGTCTAGAATAGCATAAAAAAACGAAAATCCATCTTCAAATTTCAAATGAATGGCGAGGGTTTTCAAATCGAAAGAACGTGGTAAATTTCGTTCTCACAGAAAACTTAAATGCGTTATATTGAAGAATCTCTGAGAAATGGGTATTTCAAAATTCCAAGTTCAAAAAGATTTGGTTAGAGATTTTATTCTCAAGACTCGTTACTGAAAAAATTTGCAGTTTCCGTAGTCTAGTCAAGGACCCAGATTTTGATGTTAATGGAGTGACGTCACCAAGAATAACTTTATGCAAGCACAGTTTGAATCGTCTTGTGTCCCTTTAAAGAATATCGGAGATCGTTTAATATATGAGGCATGCTCTAAAAACTCATACATAGAAATGCCTTTAAATAAAAGCCGCTTACTGATGATCATTTGTGCCTTACTCCTTAAACTGTTGTTATCCAATATTGCTAAGCATAAATCTTGCATAAATTCATCGAAAATCCATTTTTTTGTTCCTTCCTTTTGTAACACAATTTTTGTGGTAAAAGAACAGAAATTCATTTAACTGCCACTACATACATCGTGTTTCGGATGAACTAATGAAATGACGATTGCGCATGCGTGCGAAGTAGCCTCAAATGCTGTCCCAGTTTCCGAAGATGGCGTCTCGTCAACAAAGTTGTACAGAAAAAATATGAAGAGTTTAAACATTTTGTCCGAAAAATTAAGCAATTTGTCTTTCACGGTGGACCAAAAAAGCAAGATAAACGAAACTGCTCTGTTAAAACCCTTGTCTTTCGTATAGTTCCTTCCTTTTGAGCGAACTTGTGAACTTAGTTGCCATTTTCCTGACATATCATTTAGAGTGGCAATCGTGACAACTGGATGACGTGTTTACCAAATTTAAAGCTTCGATATTTCCTTGCTCTAGGTTTCATCACAGCCATACTAACAGCAGACGAAAAAGCACGACTTTGGGCAAATGGTAAAGAGGTGACACGACCTATAAATAACAACATGTGGAACACTGCACAGTGGTACATGTTTCCAGCCCAGCTACAGGTACTAGCTGTGGAAATTGTTAATAGCGAAGGTCCGACTGGACTCTTGGCATCCTTCAGTGATGGCAGTGTGACAAGCGCAAACTCAGGGTGGAGGTGTGTGGCTGGGTCATCGCCCCCCTCAAACTGGAACCAATTGGGGTTCGATGACAGCAGTTGGCCAGCGGCTCTTGAGCGAGAAAACTCTTACGTCAAAGGGGTTAGCGCAAGCGCAAAATGGATTTTTGCAAGTCAACATTACGCACGGAAAACATACTGTAGAAAACACTTTGAGATCGGTTTGTATAAAAGTGCCGTATGTGATCTTATTTCTGGAGTCTCAAAAGCTAGATATATTGAATGCCCCTTCAATAGGTTCTTAGGCGTTTAATGTCATTTGTTTGTTTTGTTTTTTTTAGACAAGGAAACCTAAAATGTATTTTGGGTTAACATAGGACACACCACTGCTTTCGAATACTACGAGTACTTAACGAAAGTTGTGTAACACTCTAAATGCGAAGCACGAGTGGTATTTGTTACTTTCGTCAAATAGAAGTGGTGTTTTTAATAGAATTCGACGAGAACCTTTAAATGTCGTTCCTGTTAACACATCAGCTACAAAATATACCAACACTTCCAAAATTTCCGATCATTTGCGAAGATTTTCTGAAGAGTTCCAAAATTTTCCAAAACATGCAAATGTTTTTTCAAAGACTTCGATAACCTAAAATTTTCTGAAAATTTCCAGAAATTTTTCTAACGTTTCCGAAGACTTTCGAAAATTCTTCTTACCCTTCAAAAACATTTTTCCATCATTTCCGAATTTTCAAGTAAATGAAGTTGCCCGACGACAACGTCAATTTAGGATTTTTAAAATTGCGCATGTGTTATTTAGAAGAAGCTGCATGGTACTAAAGAAAAATTTTCAGTCTAGCAACCAATCAGAAACTAGTAATTTTGTAGGTGAGGTATGAACAAATCAACCAAGTGATAATAGGAAATAAATCAATAATAGTCACCAGGCTGACTTTTAGCTTAGCGAGAAACCTTCCTCAAAATTTTAAAAATTTGATTAGAAACTGGATGGCAAAATCCAATAGTGATCGAAGTTAACACAGTTGCTGAGATTTCTGACTGCCAACCAGGAGGTCTCGGGTTCAATCGAGGGTTGAACTTTGGGTGACCTTCATTCGCCACACCGTCCAGTTAAGGATATTAAACAACGTTCTGTCGGATAACTTAAACGAACCTACGCAATGCTCGTTGTTGTGGTTTATTACCAACATACAGCTGATTTCAATCGGCTGTTGGCTGTGCTCCGAGGTCAGATACGGACTGTCTAGCGGCTGCCAAAGGCGCCTGTATGTCCTTTCAGTTCGACCTCGTAAGCTGTGTCTTCATAATTCAGCTATATCAAGCTGCAACATTAACGACACACAGTGCCATTTTGAACCTTCTTCCCCTGCCTAGGAGAGTGTTACCCATACTGTCTAAATTAATACTGATTTGACCCATTTTGCTTGCTGCTGAAGAAAGCTAGATATATCCTTGATGATTTACATCGACTTTTAAAGGAATTCGCTCAAATTTTATGACATTTAGTGCAAGTTTCTCTAATTTTCTCTGACTTGCTGTCGAATCAGTTTAGCCACCCCAGATAAGCCTTACGTCATATTTGGTCATGGATTTACAAATACTAACTGACCGCTGATTTTTTGTTTTTCATTTCAACAGTCAAACCAGCCGCAACTGATCGACCTTTAGATACTCAACCACCAGGTGAGTCTTCTAGAAAACGAACTTTTATTTCTGTTTTTAACATAAAACAATAAAGTAAGATAGCTGAGCTAGCTTTAAAACTGTTTAATTTATTTTATGAAAAGTATTTTCTTGTTCCTGAACCTTCCCTCCGCCATTTCATATTTGAATGTGCGCGTAAAAGTTTCCCGCCCTTTTGGACGCGCATCAAGACCATGTTACATAACGCAATTTTGTCTTGTAACTTTCAGTGCAACGCTCACGGTAGCAGAGCTTTGTAAGTTCAAGTAAGCATGTTGAACATTGCAATTTTGCTTGCAACACCAGTTCAAAAAGTAAAAGATCATTTTAACAGTTTTCCTGCAATTGGAATTGCAAGTTTCGTTGTGAAGCAAATTGTAAGAAGTGGGATTACTAGCACAACATTTCTGGAACTTGCTCTACATGCAACGGCGTTGCGTAGCGAGTTGCGACAAATATTGTCTCATGTAAAAGAAAGTTTAGGTCAGCGGGGCAAAATGAAAGAAGATTCAGAAAGAGTTTTCACTGTGTACAGAACAACTTAGAGATAAGCTTTTATGGCAATTTAGAAGTGTGTTAGTTCAATCAGAGCATAATAACAACGGATCCCTTTTCCCTGACTTATGATAAAGAACCCAGCTATTTCAGTTTTTTTTTTAAAACCTTTTTCACCTCCACCAAGCTAAGCAACAGATATTTAGTCCTTACAGTATCAATGTAACATAAATTAATGCAGTCTTGTACCAGATTTTTTATAGCAAATGTACGAGCACTCCAATACGTGTCATAAAGTTTAGCATGATATAATTTAGCACTTTTAAAATAGTAAGTGAATGGGCTAAACGCAGCCTTTCAAACAATGTTTTGTCGACTTGAACTGGACAGTAACTAACCTACTTCGGGTCCTACTGAAGATCGTCGTTATCTTGAGCAATCTAGATCTAGATCTTTGGGGATCTTAGGAAATTTAGCCATGCTTGACGAAAACGTTTTGAGCAGCTTCAGGCGGTTTTAGAAACTTTAGTCATACTTGTGCAAAAATCTCTAGCGATCTTGAGTGATTTGAGGAGATCTTAGGCAATCTTAGGCGATTTTGAGCGATCTTGGGTAATCTTGAGCGATCTTAGGCAACCTTGGGCGATCTGAGGACCGGGAGTAGGCCTGCTACTTGGGAAAGCAAAAGCTAAAAGTAAAACACATTTTGTACACTAATAAATTTGTTATCTGAACTATTTGTATGTTTTATTTCTTTCGTAGAACCAACAACTGTTTTTATCCCTCACACACTGCCGCCAGGTGAGGTTACATCGAACACTTATTTAACTGTTTCATTTGAACGTTATTTCTTTTTTCGTTTTGACCAATCCGATCCAAACTTATCACCGCAGTTAGTTTATAGCAATTAAGTTTTGGATGATACATTCTGTCCGAACTTTTGGTGCAAAAGCATCTTTGGAATGTAAACAACGAATTCAGTCGTAGATTTGGAATGATGTAAACGCAATTTAGAAGTACAACCTTGTGAATTTGCATCTTTGCTGTAGTTCACTAGCAGTAAATTTGCAACACAGCGATATATACGTGCAATGACTGTATAAACAGCAACATTTCTAAAAACCAATTCGAATTTTACTTTGTAAATGTAAAGTTTTGCCAGTCTAACTGAAGGTGCTTTAATTCATTTGCCGGGACTGGCCGTTCCAAGAAGATTAGATTAAACCATTGTTACTGAAAGTTCAAGGTGCCCATTGCATTTTACTAGCTACAGCTGGCCATATTTGGCTCCTACCAGCCGGAATGTTTTAAACCATAAGAAAAAACCGGAAGGTTCAGAATCAGTTTCTATATTTGCCGCGTTGTTTTGATTTGAATACAAGCCAATCGGCTACAGCAATTTAGCCTAAATAGGTTTTTTTATAAATGGTTCTTAACTGGAAAGTTAGCCGGCTATTTAGGCTCCCAAACAGGTTATTATTTTCTAAGCAAATATCATGCTTTTTACCGGTGGGCATGTCCTATTTGTTTGTATTGTATACATAAAACCTTCTATAAATTCCTCTAAACTAAGCATGTTCAGAGCCCTTATGCACTTGCATATCATATGTATCCATGTTAATTGTCTCTTTGCCAGGGTTTTGGCTTCATTTCATTAACTGGTAGAGCTTATTTTGTTTAATTAATTTAAGAAATCAGTGTTTGACTGAATTTCTCAAAGTAAGTATGAACCTGTTTTAAATTCTAGGCTAAAACGGGTTCTTGTGCAAAGAGGGTCTAATCGCCATTCTAGGGGTATAACCATCGTCTTGCTGACGTATTGGTTTCACAATTTTAGGTCCCTGCGAGGACATGGATGACCACTGCAAAGATTGGTCGATACATTGTGCCTCCAACGATTACGTGAAGGAAAACTGTTTGAAGACGTGTAATAGTTGCTGAGGGGCTGCGATGTATCGCAGGTAATCACAGTCTGTACTGTATTAGTTTACGTAGGTGGTTCGAAAACAAAGATCATTCCATTCGCAACTGAGATGATTTTTAATTTGCGCACTCAACTGATCTTCAGCTAAACTTAAAACGAAATCTATTTGGGCGTCTGCAAAATGCAACAAGGCAGATCTGCCATCATCGGCGGCCCAGATGTCTGTTTCTAACAATGCTTTGAAAAAATAGTTGATCAAATAAAAACTAGTAGGTAAAGACCAGAACTATCTATTTTTAATGTTCTAGGTTTGGCAGGTTCAATTATATAGTTAGTGCTTATCATCAGAAACTTCAAGTTGTTAAATCTATTTTTTTTTTTTTCAGGAAACTGAACGAAAGACCAGAAGATAGCTAAAAGCCATAGAATGGTTAACCTGTGACGTGGAACTAGTGTAAAAAAAAATAAAATAAAAGCGAATCTATTTTTCTATCTCTTTCGATTTTATGTTGTGCGAGCAATCAATAACTTGGCAGTTCTAACGGAACACACAAGCGCTCGAGAGTTGATTTGTCAGTTAATTAAAACAAAAGTATTTCAAGTTTAAATGGCCGAGAGGGAGGCAAAATGATCATCCTCCAGGTTTTTCCAACTTTAAATCTGAAGTTTAGAAGCAAACAAAATGAAACTGGTAGTACCTGCAGTCCAATACACCATTTTCTAATGCAAATTTTGTTAGATCCATTCCTTCGTGTGGGACTTTTAACCTCCACAAGAAAATGGATCTAGCAAAAATTTGCATTAAAAAATTGTGTGTTAGAAACACGCAAATTGAAGTTTTAATCAGAAAAGAGGATTTTTTGATAAAATTTGTTTTAACTCCTTTTCTCTTTTATTCTTCATTATTTTTCTATTTAAGGTCGTAAACACACGTTTTCTACTGAGTTCAAGTACGTCTGCTGTTGCCTAGCAACATGGTTTTAGGGCGGGATTAGTTCATCCGGAGAAGATTAAGCACCGGGATGGGAAAGACGACCAGAGAGTAACTCATATCGTCTCTCAAGTATACAGGGGTCGTATATACGAGAGGTGGAACGAGTTTGTCCCGGAATAAAAAAGCGTTTTACCAAGGGCGGCTCTATATCCCTGAGTAGGAAATACATGTTGCTTGGAACGAATTCTTCCAGCCAGTCTGAAATTTCACCCTGCCATTAGACGCTTGATCAACACAACATCCTGGGAAACCCATGGTGTTCTTTTTTAAATTGCATTGAGCAAGGGTTAAGAGAGAACTGAGGCATACAAAGAGAGAAGTATGGAAGGGGAAGAGGAGGGTAAAAGGAAAGAGACACTTTCTCCCTTTCATTACTTCTCCCATCTTCTCATACACCCTCGGTTTTCGCGGACGACGAAACGAAAGTTAAGAATCCGTCACAAGCTCTTTGTGAGATGTTTGCAATGGTACTGACAAAACAATTCTTTAAACTGCTTTCATTTAATGCGATGATGCATTTGGTATAACTGCAGCTGGCATGTTACGAACGCTGTTAAACTATTTTCGATAGGCTGGATTTACCGAGGCAGGATCTCTCGCACGATCCCTGATCCTTGAACACACTCACGTTCTCTGCTATTTGTCAATGTCAGTCTATGAACCAGCGGTCCAAGTACGGAAAACTGAGATCATCCTGAAAAAAAACGAAATTCCGCAGAAACAAAACATTGCGTCTCTAGCATTAAATTAAACTATTCAAACAATTTATTAGAGGACAAGTTTTATTAACAAATTTTAACTTAGCATATTGTGTCAAAACAAACTGAACTTGTAACATGTTTCCTTGGGTGTAGTTGCATTCCATAGTGGCAGATGCAAATTTGTCGAATGATAGCAAGTGACAACGAAAGGGAACTAAGGGAAGCCTGTAGTTCAAAATGCTTTTATAGCTTTAATTAACATGTCCGATTCAAAGCTCTTAAATCTGCCGCGAAGCAATTAAATACCCTTCAAAGTCAGTGTTAAATAACCGCGCAACAACGAGGTTGTGGGTCAGAGTACTTGTGACAATTTTTTTAATACGTCCTACCACTTGACTGAATTACCGACAACCGCATCTTTAGAAAGTTTTTTGTTCGGACTGCTTGCAGCGGACATTCGAGTTTTCGGCTTAGATGTCTCATCTTTGCCGATATCAACCAGCACCTGGTTTTTACGCATAACTTTGGGCGCGCGATTTTTTCTTGTCGTGCAATCAAAATTTGATCGGTGTCTGTCACGCGATGAAGGACTAGAAAACCCACGGCCACACTTCTCACAGGTGTACGGTTTTTGCCCTGTGTGCATATTGATGTGAAACTTCAGCTCGTAAGACTGTGCAAACGCCTTTCCGCAGTACGAGCACACACAAGGCTTTTCCTTAGTATGCGTGCGCCTCACGTGACTATCATGCGCCGCGTGCGAGGCAAAGGCACGACCACAATGGCGACACTTGAATGGTTTCTCGCCGCTGTGCTGACGTATGTGCGTGCGCAGGATGGAGGAGGCGGTGAATGCCTTGACGCAATGCGGGCACTTGTAAGGGCGGATACCGCTGTGCACTCGAAGGTGCTTGTTGAGACTCGACGACTGAGAGAACCGCTTGCCACACTCGCTGCATTCGTGGGGTCGGTGCTTCTCGTGCACGTGTAGAATGTGAATCCTGAGGCGATCTCGCTTGTCGAAGGAGCGGTCGCACAGGGTACAGGGGAACTTCCGGTCGCCGTGGTCCACACAGCGCGTGTATTTCAGGTGGCGATCTCTGTAATACTTGTAGGCGAACACTTTGCCGCAACGTTCGCACGAAAAGCTGCTGGCAGAACCTGTAGTGAAAAATTCGAAAGGAGAAACTGTCCTAAGAGACGTAACATTTGATCTGGTGTTTGGAGTGGAGGTAGAAAAATTGCTAGTGTAAACTGGCCTTTAAAGGCTGAGATATGGCCCATTGACTCATTCTACTTTCCAGTACTGAAATGCGCTTGGTAACGCTGGTCATACATCTGAATCATAAAATTACAAATTTTACAAACCAATTCATTGTGTTGTGACTAATCGAATCAAACTTTACGACTCATAACTCATTGACTAGTAACTTATAAGACTCGTCAAAACAAGGGCCTCTTCCGACAGTGGCAGATGGAGCTTTGATTGCGAGGTTACGGTGAATGCAACTTCGATTGAAAACAACACTTTTTCTTATATGCACCATGTTTATTAACATCTATATAGTCGTTTATACAGTACGTATCAGTACAAAAATGAACTGATTCTTTGCGAGAATTAAGGACCTAATTATAACTGGTTTCCAACTAAAACAAACAAACTTTTAAAGATCAAGTGCAAAATTTTCTCAACCTATTAATCGAAAACGTAAGTTGGCAGGTAATGAGAGTTTAGTAATATATCATATTGCCTTACAAAGGGAAAGCACGGTAACAGCAATACCTTCAGGCTCCAGTTTAGCTTGATCTTTCTTGATTCGTGTTCGTATACCCACAGGGATCCCAAGAAACATCTCGTACATATCTCCGTACCAGACTAACAGTTCTTCACCGTCGTATACGTCACGACACGCCTCGTAATAGATCCGTTCGCCGTCTTGAACCATAGCTAATGTCTGTTCATCCTCGTGTCTGGCGCAGTTCACAAATTTCATCCAGTTCTCAGGATCACAGCTGCCGTCGATATAGTGACTAAGAACTCCGTCTCTATACACCTACATGAAAGCACAAATGGGCAGCCTTTTCAGTTTAAAGTAGCTTTGTATCGTATATTTTGGTTTTAGAACTGGTAATAACGAGAAGACAAGTCAGCAAAACGGACAAAGACAAAAGAAGAAAGAAAGGAAGAAAGGGTCTTAGAACTACAACGACTTACTGTCAACGGAAGTGACGTCAGAAGCGTAATCAGAAAGTTTACTTGTAGCTTTCAAAATTGCAGACGGCAAGTTCAAAACCTTGAATTAAGACTTTAACTGTCTGTTACAACCTCTTAATGATCTTTTGGACCCGTTGTATTGATATTCGGAAAGACATTGTGTAACAAACTACTTTGCCGGCTTTCATCATCACGGATTTGAAATCTAAGCATTTGGATGGAAATAAATGTTAGAGACCCGCCGATTCGCTGCCAATTTCAAAATATTCAAGCAAGTTTTGAAGAAATGCCTAAGACTTCCCCACTGAATACGTGAAAACAGCTCTCACATCACTTCCGTTAACTGTAAGCTCGGTTTTCACAAGCGAAGCAAGGACAAGACGGAAACTAAGACACGCGTCCGTTTGGGTCCTGTTAGACAAGCACACGAAACACCAAATATCAGACCATCAAAGCTTGCTTCTGCATCCGCTTTCATGTCTGCTCATGCTGGCAAGACTTTAAAGAAACATGGAACGAGTACTTTGATTGGTTGATTAAAATCAGCTGTCAAAACATTCCTTGCACTTGTTTTATGTTTCGTTTTAACAAAAAAATGTTGAAGCAAGCAGAAGAGCAACGTAAGAAGAAGGAAACGTTTCGACCCTTGCGTTTGCTTCACTTCTTATTTATGCGTCAAAACCATTTTCAAGGTGGAATTTTGTGCTTGTTTCTGCGCATGTTCGTTTGTTGCTGATGAGAACCAGGTCATTTATGGTCATCAAGGAGCTAGGTATAGGGTAAGAGTTATTTAGGTTATTGCTTACGCATTCAAAACTCTCTGACGTACAACTAACCCAATTCGTGGCATTGGTAATATTTCTGATTCAAAAAGTTCGAAGATAGAAACTCTTGAATTTCGTTCATCAATTTCCTTGATCCATGAAGGAACGAATTCCATAAACAATACACAAAGAAAAACTCATTTTGAAAAACTTTTTTCTCACCTCCCACAGATATGCGTTGTCCTCGTATGTTTCCACTTCCGAGGGTTGGACAATTTTGCCACAGTAAGGCCCCAGTCGTGTTCCCTTGGGAACCACTGATTGACAGCAGAAAGCACTGTAGTGGGTTGTGCCGTTGTCATAAATACCTTTGACAATACGAATTCCTTCAGGGAGGTGGGACGGAAGTTCCAATTTGTTTCCTATCGAGGAAAAGTTGTAGCCTGTTTGAACTGCAACAGAAAGCAAACAATTTCAACGGTATAGACTTCAATTTTTTTTAAATCAGGACATTAGGCTTACCTGTAGCCTGAATTTCAGACCCTTTCTTTGTTCGTTTTTGGAAGCAAGCACTGATGAAAGGTGCTGAAACTCGGGCTAGCT
>JAOBYE010417754.1:0-29126 GCA_025403585.1 Parazoanthus swiftii
CGATATTTCCCATTTTTCTTCTTTAACAGCCAAAATTTTAACTGCAGAAAAATTACGACAATTTTGAAACTCAGTTTTCAATCTAATGTTGTTATACAATGTTCACAAAACGACGTTTGCTTCCGAACTATAATAATAATCAAAAGATCAAGGTTTTTTTTCCGTGCGTGTCGAGAGGTTGCGTTATGCTGTCAGTATCTATAGTTAAATTCTTCCCTGTTTTATTTCTTTTAACTGAAAAGACACCGAGAAGTCGCCCTTTGAACTTTATAAAATTTTAAGCAACCGGGTGGGTACCGGGTGTACGTGTGCCGGGTGGGTACCGGGTGTACGTGTGCCGGGTGGAACGACTTGAAGTAATAGCATCAGCAGATTAGTTATTTTATGCTAGAGTTAATTTTAAAACAAGTCTAGCATTTGTTTTAAGGTTTAGTGAAAATTAAACTGATGGGCCGCAGATGGACATCAGATCAAGCGGGCTGCTTGAGTCGGGTCGAGGCTCTGAATAACCTGTGTAACATCGCCATCACTGATGTCCGAACAGTTACACGGGAATAGGCTGGCCTCAGACAAGTAAACAGATTAAAACTTACGCAGTTTCTCAACCAACTTGTCGTTCTGTCTTGTCATCTCCATAATATCCTGGAGAAAAGATTCCTGCACATCCTCTCTTCGTACTTTACACGTACGAGTAGAAACTCCAACTGCGGAAAAACAACTGAACTAAGTTACTTCTTAAAAAGTCAGTGACAAAAATTATTTTTTTGTAAGAGTGCATGTCTTGCTACAACCTTTTTATCTTTTATCAATCAGGCTTGAAGCTTGTGAAATCTTGAGGTATTATCTTCATATGCAAAGGCAGAAAAACTAACCTTTGCTTTGTACGTCATTTGACAGATCGAGTTAAAGGTTCCCCTGATTGCTCTGAGAACGGTAAGTTTTCTTTTTTAAATAGGGTACTTTTGTCAAAGTCCCATTCAGCCGTCAAGGCTGAGTTTACTCGACCTAGCAAGGGTGCAAAACATTATAGATGGTACTTGTACTAACGTCTTCTTGTTGTTATGTATTGAAACAAAAACGTACATAACAATCAAAAAGTCAGCAGAACTGGAAACGTTTCTTACCAAACCAATTATGAAGTTTCAATATGAGGTTGGTGAATTCTTTTTGAATGTTTTCATTATTTGGACTGAGTTGGTTGAACTCTCCCACCCACTGCTTTGTTAGCAACTCTTTGTGTTTAAATCGGCGATAGATCCCGTCCCTCCATGCTTTCTCGTTTCTCACTGCAGAGGGTTCCGCCTCCCCGTAAATCTCCATTTCCATTGCCATAGATATCTGCTCTACATCACGCTGCGGATAGAAAACGTACTTAACTGAGTAAATAAACATAACGATAAACACAAAGACAAACAAATGATCAAAGAGAGAGAATGTGGGTGAAAAGGATGGTGGGGGGTGGAACGAAGACAGACAGACAGACAGACAGACAGACAGAGCACATTTTGAAGATTTGATAGAGAAAAAGGTTATAATGGCAGCATTATAAAATTCTATTCCTGGTGACATTAGGAGGTCGCGAAATTCCACTACTTCAGAATGAGTGTAAACAAAGCCATGTAAATTGTAATGTTGTATCACTAATTCCATATGGGGTTTTGTCTTCGTATCCCTCCATCTCGTTCAAAAAGTTCAGAGAACAATGGCTAGCGATGTTTATGACTTGGTAATCTGATAACTTAGATCAACGATTTGACAGCCCTTTGACCGATTGCAAGAGGCTAATTAAATCTAAGCAAAAGAACAGAGAGATGGGCGGAGCTATAAACAGATAGCAAACTTGCAGATCACAAAAGTATAACTTGAGAAGACAGCAACTCACGATTAAATACTTCAACCCTCTGGTTCTCCTTATCCTTGCAACATATGATTGTTCTTTGAGATTTTGTTGTGAACGACAGACCACTTTCATAGTATTTATAATCTGAAGTCGCAACAACGTCCGGTCGCATCGCCATTGGGCTGCCCCCTAAAAAACGTTTAAATCATTAATGAAAAGAATGTCAAATAACAAGATTAATGTTTTTAAAAAACCCTTATGTTCTAACGTCGACGCACTTTCTGTAACGTTTTAGTAATGTTTGTAACGCCTTAGTATCTGTGTGCGCCTTGGTAATACATCATATAATGCTTTAGTAATTTACGTAACACCTTAGCAATGTCTGTTAGCGCTTTAGTGGTGTTTTCGTTACTGTCTGTAACAGCTCCGGGCTAGCAACGAAGTAACGCCTTTTTAATGGCTGTAAAACGCCTTAATATAG
Source organism: Parazoanthus swiftii (assembly GCA_025403585.1). Taxonomy (NCBI): domain Eukaryota; kingdom Metazoa; phylum Cnidaria; class Anthozoa; order Zoantharia; family Parazoanthidae; genus Parazoanthus; species Parazoanthus swiftii. The sequence goes on from JAOBYE010417754.1 coordinate 2,322, forward strand.
TCTGAACGCCTCAGAGGGGATTCATTTATTACATCTAAAAGAAATGTTACCGCTTCTTCAAAACCTTAATATTCAAATACTCAGTCTTTTGGGGGAAAGAGTGGGGGGAGGGGCGGGGTTAGCGGGATCGAGCGAAGTGTGTCAGCTACAACGTAGTTTCTTGCTCGCAAAATCACAAGCTTTGTCGCAGCGTGTTAGGTTTAAATTGGTTACGTGCAACTGATTAGGCTATTTAACAATTATTTTAGTCACAAACGCGCGTTGGATATGAGCTTTTTAGAAAGCGGACGCCGGGGTGCGGAACACCGAGTCGGCTATCATAAACTCATATCTAATAAGTGTGAGTGGAATAATTGTCTTATTAGATACCAAACACTGGATAAAAATATCTCGGCGAACTTTATATTCTACCGACTCAATTTTTCGGCCATTTTGAGGGAAAGTTTTCCGTGATAAAATTGTCAGTTTCCATATTTTGACAAACTACAGAATACAGGATTTAGATCTCGAATAAAGAACCAATCAGATTACCAGAAATTCAATATTCAGTGTTTGGTATTTAATAATAAAAAAAACCTCTATCCACATATTACCATTCTTCTAATGCGCGCGCCTTGATCCTATTTATGATGCAACAGCCAACTGACAAAACTCTTCATTTTTCTAGATTTGGAACTTCATAAATTTTTTGAGTTGTCTTTTTGAAAATGCATCTGTAATCTAACACAAATGTAATGAAAAATCTTACTTAGATAGCGTTACAAGCAAAACCAAGGCTGGTGCACAACAATAACTAACAGTATTAGAACACTGAAATAATCCTCACTGAGGTAATCTTACTTGCTGATCTCTGCATTTCGAGAAAAATCCCGCCTTCTGACGGCACATCATAAACTTTTCTGTTGCAAGCAACAAGGGCCGATTTTCTCCCATTGTCTTGAAGTCCTTACATACTCTAGGTATGTCGTCTTTAAGTAACTGAAGATGCAAACAAAAAATACAAAAAAACTTAATCCTACTGAGGTTAGTGATGTTTCTTTATAATTTTAAATACCAAACCTCAATTTCATTTCATACCTCGTGAACACAACCACTAATTGTGGCCAATCGATGAAAACTATCCGTTTGATCTTGGTCTTTGCTTTTATTTTTGTAACCAAGAATAGCAAGCACAAAAAACAAACCAAAACTCGCTATCAGTGATTTCATTTCCATGATTGCTTAATTTGGGGTCTCAAGCAACTGACTGGAATCAGTCGCAAATAGAGCGTGCCTTATATAGTTGTTTTATGACGTCACTGACAGCGAGAACAGCTTTAACCAATCAGCGCATGTATCTTATGCCGTTACCAGGACCTTTGCTTCCGATTTTCGAGGCATAAGGTATTTCGGATTCTCAAACACTCATACGGCCGTACTTTTTTTCGTTAGCTGTGCTTTAACAAAACCATAACCAAAGTTTTCGTGGTTAACTTTAGGATGTCATGCATTTTATTTTTGCTATGCATACGTAACCGCTCTGGTGCATGCTGGTTTAATAAACAAATCTTGCGCTAGCGCATTGGGTTAAACTGCTGACATCATACGAGCCCACGGCAACCTCCAACGCATTACAACCAAATTAATACAACCGATACATAATCGACTGACAAAGTTAACATTTATTGAGTCCGTGTTCAATCTTGACAGTTAACGGGAATAAGAATTTATTCCCGTTAACAGTGTCAAGATTGAACACGGGTGACATATGTGTGAATATTACCTTCGGTACGCATGGGACGATTGAGCACACTGAAATATGTTTTAAAAGTCGCATAGTAAATCTGTTTTTCGGGCCTCTGTATATTCAACTTACCAGCTTTTACTGAGCTGGCGATTGATAGACTGAAAGTGAAAATTAGGGGAAAAAGAGAAAAAATGTTAATGATTAAAATTGCAACTGAAGTTCTGGTGTAGTCCTTTTTCTGTTTTCCCCAATTCTCCCGCAAATGAGCCGGATCGTAGGCTAGCGATTGAATGCTGTGCAAAGGTGTTCATAAAGTCTTTATCAAAAACCAAGTACATGAGATACGACATCTGCCAACCAAATGTGACACCTTTTCTTTTTAAGATCTGGAAATATTTTTCTATAAATTCGAAAGAAACACTGTAAAAACTCCCCTTATACGGCTCGGAATGAAAACGAGGTGATCGTACATTTCAATCGTTCCAATCGGTCGGTCCCCCGGCTGTTTTTTCAGATAACACTAATCCGGAGAGCTAGCTGCAAAATACTGATGTCTTTGCGGAAGCTCATTCTGTAGAGAAAATGTCTGAGGCAACACTCCTAGTCTGAAAATAAACTGAACAAAAATTAATGAAGGAGTAAAGATCACTTTTTGAAAGAAATTGGATGGAGGGGGCTCATGCCAACTTTTTTTGAGGACATATCAGGCGGCTGTTATCAGACTCACCAATAGGCTTGCAAAACAGTATCAACGATATGTTCCAACACTGCCAAACATGGAAACTAAAAAGAATAAAATTAAAACTAATAACCTTCCATAAACGAAACAAAATATCAAGCAATTTTTATTTTGGAAATATCATCATCAAGCAGCTTGATCATGATATAAGCCCAGGGGGGTCCGACTCCCATATAAAAAGGGGGGATGATCGTCGGGAAATTTCAATTGAACCCCTAAAAGGTACCAATCTGGCTGTGGCTTAAGCTGAGTTTTACAGACTGTTTTGTTTGATATAATCTCGAAAACGAATAGAAATTTAAATGGTGTCATGATTTTCAATTAGAGCTACTCGTAGTTGATTGTTTTTATGAAATTTCATTCAATTAACCATGGCACCTCTAAAAGGTATTGTGTTGTAAGCAAATTTTGCTTTTAACACCCTAAGCCGGTACCAAAACCCAGGAAATTAACCCCTAAGAGGTCCTAAGAGGTCCTAAGAGGTACCCTTTACGACAAGCTTCCAGTCGAAGCCAGCTCTCTAGGTATGATAAAACCAAACCAACAACAACACAGTAACATATATGTCGTCTTCGCATTATTTCGTGAGTTTTGAGATAAAACTATTAAAAACAATCCAGTAACTCCGCATGAGCTTTTAATCCTCCGTATCTAATTTCAGTGTTTTGCTTTCAGGGCAACAAATAAGACAGTGTAATAGCAACTAGCCGTTTCGTGGTTCAGTCAAGCCAAAGGTAAACGTGTTAAACTGAGAAGTCAGATTGCCGTTTATACCGACATCTTGGTAAGATCTTTTAAGATTTTCACTGAGATTTGTAGCATTGTTTATTGCATCAGTCATGATATATCATAGTTACGCATAAGGGTTCTATTTCGTTTGAAAACTGGGCTTGTAAAAGTCTGAATAGTCTGACGCAAAGCCGTTGCCGTCACAACCCATTTTGTTCCGCAGTTTAGCAAAGTGCAGTTAATAAGTTATTGCAGATTCGGCAAAAGCTACGCTTTATCACAAGCGTGAAAACACGTAATAGCACTATACGTTGTGTCACCTTATTTCAGCAATTAGAAAATATTGGATTGGTCTTAAAGAGGAACCGATTTGTAGGCATATTAACGTTATGGATAGTTCAAATATCCAGCTATCGTTTAACCTACATTTAACCTTCCCATAGAAGCAGCTTGTTTTTGGCAACCCACGGTGCATTTTAGTCGAGATACTCACTGTTGTCTATTGTGAAATTTTACAATTTTTGATGGAAAGATTCATGTTTTAAAGCATTTTTCCTTCTTTGTATGCTAGAATTAGAAGGATTTCATGTTAGGCTAAAGGTGCACTGGTGCTTGTTTAGTAAGGTTCCTGTGGTTTGTTCGGGATAATCCTGGTTTTGACTGTGAGGAAGGTCTCATACTGTGTGGACAAGATAATACACCGACCGTGATGATGATGGCGATGATCATGATAATGGTAATGATAACTTTATTTAACACTTACTATCACAAGGAAAATTTAAATACCTCTTATACATACAATAAAACAATGTTTACATAAAAATCAGAGTTATAAAAAATTCTATTATAAGAGGTAAAAAAGGACAAAAAATTAAAAGGATTTGTTAAGTTAAGCAACCACTGCTCCTCTGAGCTTATGATTCGTTCCATCTTTCCAAAACTAAGGTTCAATTCTTGGGCCTGTATTATTCATCACATTCATGAAATAAAGCAGGCTCCCAGCATATTTTCATCTAAAAAAGCACTAAAGAAATCCTTGTCAGAGAACTATGAAAAATAACTTTGCATTTTTCTCATCCATTTTACAATTGTTTACATTTACTTATATCTTTTTCCATTTCCTAATTAAAATTCTATATACACTTTTTTCAAGGTTTTTCTAACTAATACTTTATATATATTTAATATATTAATTCATGTACCTTTCTGATAATTTTGACTTTTTTGACCAAATTCATGTAAAAAACTTAGAAGCTTGCTGCCTAGTACAGCCCTTAAGGTTATTGCGGCAAGCTTACACCTAATTTAAGGAAATTGTGAAAATGTAATTCTGTAGTTTTGTAAATGTGGTGTGAATAAAATATTGTCATTGTCATTAAGTCAGGACTGCGATCCATTCCAACATGGCGCATCCCAACACGGTGACTTACTACTGAAGAGGTCTTTTAAGTTTTAGACGAAACTAGTCAGTTAACAGACGCCAAAACCCTTAGTTTTGTGTAGAAAGCGGAAACATTGCAGTGCAACAATAAGAGAGACCTTTGTGCCTTAGAGCAAGGCTTTCCAAGCTTCAATGACAAATATTACAAGAAGTTGAGTTTTCAAGGTCAAGGAAGTATTTGTTATTTTTCTCGCCATTTTCATACCACGTCGCACGAGAGCGAATTATGGAGCCTTTGACTGATATAAGCGTGTTCTTCCTCGTATTCAGACTTAGTGGCTTCTAAATTTGCTTTAATTGGCAAGGTTGTACATTCTTCCTCTTCTGTTTTTAGTTTTTGTTCTAATCGTTGCATCTTTTCTCTTCTTTTTAATTGTTTGCTTACCATAACTTATGGTATTTTGTCGAATTTTATACTTAAACCAATCCTACTGTATTCTCACATCATTCACTTTTTGTACATCTATTTCCCTTTCTATTTAAGCTGTTTGTGCAACACTTAAACTTACTTCATTTTGTACCACTATATCTGTATTCAGTAGTGCTGAGCTGCCAAACCTTGCTAGCTACCCCCTCACTTATGTAAATGTACCAAATGTATTTCCTTATAATAAATCGTTACTATTATTATTATTATTATTATTATTAATATTAATATTATTATTATTACTATTATTATTATTATTATTATTATTATTATTATTGTTATTATTATTATTATTATTGTAGCTCACGGAGGCCGTGGGTTCGAATCCCACCGGGGTCAAAGTTTTTTGTCTCATTCTCAGTGTGGGCCCCATTACCTTATTAGGACTATCGCTTAAAAGGAGTCATTTGGGATATCTGTACAGCAACTTCGACTTACCACATTTAAATCCTTTAGAACCGACCATGTCAAATTCAAGAGACTGAACAGAACGTTGACGTTTTTATGAAGTCAAAGAAACTGCTTTAAATTATAAAGTTCGCTGTTGAGTTATTTACCGAGTGATTTATGCAGCTTTGCATGGGGCTTTTGGTTAATGAGAAAAAGAGGAAGATGTACTTCGAGGGGGATGACACGCTTCAGTGACGTTTCTTATTTGTATGGGCTCCTTCTAATTGTTACTGGCATTCAAATACTGGTGCTCTGCTGTGCTATATAAGGAACAGACAATTAAATGATTGTCTTTCTAAATGACTAATTACCAAATTGTTTCTTAAATACTCACATAATCTCAGCTAGCCTTTTTCTTCTGTTCATTTTGGTAATGACTCTTTTTGATAAACGCCGCCGTCATGGTATAAAAGTAAAGGTCCAAGGTACGTTTCTCGCTCAACTGTCCAATAACGACAGTTAAAAGCTAGGCAGAACTTAATTCGGTTATTTAAAACACAGAATTCACAGTTACGCTTGAGTCAACGATGCCACACTTTCATATTAAGACTTAATCCTAGTGTATGCTCGCTATCTTGAGAAATTTACCGTGCTAAAATGAAAACGAAGTTTGTTGGAAGATACGTACCAAGGTTGCTACATTAAGCCGGTCTAGTAAACCAGGGTTCTGCAGTTTTGTAAGCTAGGTGAATCTCCGCTTTCCCATAATCAGAAAACTGTTGTCATTCAATAACGTCAGCTTCAGGATGTAGTCAGCTATACTGCAAAGACTTCTTCCAAATTTTAATTAATTCTCAGAAGTAATTGTTTAAAGAAAATTATATCGGAAGAGACAGCTCAATTTTTTAGATCTCTGATGATTGGTATTTAACCTTTTATGAGAACTTCTTAAACTACATAGACTGCCAGGTTAATAAAAGTACTACTACTAACTCTATGACTAAGAAAATATTTTGATGATCATGCAAACGTCAGAGCTTTGCTCTAAATTTTTGTCGCTATAAACTTCATTTTAAAGTGTTGCATATACCGAAAGAATGCTTCGACAACTACAAAAATCAATACGGTTACTTTTGGATTATAGGCTCTTTTGTTCAGAAGTTTGAGGCTAGTTTTAACACAACGCTTTAATACAGACGATGAGTAATTAAATTTTCGTTGTGGTTCAGTCAAACAAATTTTGATCAAGAAACATCGTTTGCGCCTCATTTGTAGTACAACAGGTCAAGTTGTTAAAAATGACAACGTGAGTGTGCATGTGGTCTTGTGGTAATAACGGATTTGGACATGTCACTATAAAATTGAAAACTATTGCTTAAGTAAGACCTTTTCAACACTCGAAAAAATCCAGCTCTTTGTTCGCGCAGATTAACTATGTGTTAGCATTTTGTAAATTTTAATTTTGTTTTTTGATAAAATTATTAAGAATTAAGTCAAGCGAAGAGGGGAAAGGGAGATCGGTGTGGTTTAAAAGTATCCGAAATTGTAAACTGAAGTGCATATACGAAAGTTCTTAGTTCTCTTAATAATGTGTAAACAAAACGAAAACTATTCATTGTGTGCTACGTATACGAAGGCCACAAATACTCGTGCAGCCTTGTACTCAACCGCTGGAACATCTACGGTTGCCTTATAAACAGTTCCACTCGCTTGGCAGGAGCCTTTCAGATCTAGAGGGCGCTCGACGTACTTTCCTTCTGCCGTCTGCGCGTGTGTCATTTTCACTTTCGTTTGAATGCTTGAGTTTTACCTCTTAACAAAATTATTCCATGTATGATGGGTTGAACCATATGATTTTTATTGATCCACGTTTTCTCTTAGGTTTTCTTTGGTCGATTCTCGGTGTTTAATGGAGGTTTTCCTAAAAGCTGCGGCTGGATTTTATGGCGTCGCTGTATTGCTGTTTTACACGAAAATTAGTCGGTGAACTTCCTTTTTTATTTCATCAAATTTGTTTGCACATCAAAGAGCACACTTAAGGAAATTTTCAAAGAATTTTGTCAAGAGGTTTTGGCGCCACCTTTATATTTAAAAAAATTAAGGTGGCGCCAAAACTTTTTGGCAGAAATTTTTCAAAATTTCCTCAAATGTGCGTTTTGATGCGCAAACAACTTTGATGAAATAAAAAAGGAAGTTCACCGACTAGTCTTTGTGTAAAGTGCAATCAAATGATAAAAATAGGGTGTGTTTGAGGCCCTAACAAATTGCCATGGAAACAGAATTTTCGGTGATAGCACAAGGATTGATAAGCTAAAACGTTGTTGTAAAACCAGCTAACAAAAACTGGTACGAATCCATCGTGATGTTTGAAAAAGCCTTTCATGAAGTTTAGTGGCACAGGAAAATGGAAAACAGGTGGGAACCACCTTAAATTGAATATCGCTTAGAGAGTGAAACTGCAGCGACTTTTACAAACTTTTCACATTTTACACTTTTGCCATTTAGCATAATTTTTTATTTAGCTCTACGGCCTTTTGTGCTGAGCACTTTTACGGATCAAGAGATCACCACGTCTATTTTATGTACATGTTTGTATGTATTATGTTTGTTTGTATGCATGTATGTATTTATGTATGTGTGTGTGTGTGTGTGTGTGTGTGTGTGTATGTGTGTATGTATGTACGTATGTATGTGAAACGCTTCCTTCGTATTCACGTGAAACATGGATGGTGTCCCGGAGACATGCATCTGAGACAATTCGAGCTTTTTTCATCAGCGCTGCTTAAGATCAGTTCTAAGTATCCGTTGGATAACCCACACTTCAGATACAGAAGTCTTGTAGGAAGCTAATACGATCAGCACCGAAGTACAGAACATCATACGGCTTGATGACGGTCGCATTCCTAAGCAGCTGCTGTGTGAGGAACTATATCGGTTGGCTCCGCCCACATCACAAGTCGAGGAAGCGGCTCAAAGGCTGTAACAAGGACTCACAAGCACTATGTTAAATTGCCGATTCCATCTTGAAAACGATGGCGTATGATAGAATTAGGTGACGAAAGATGGTGTACAGTGGATCCTGTTGCTTCAAAAACAGTGCGAGTACCTGGGCTGAAACAAAGAGAGCAGCCAGAAAAGGTGATAAAATCGACCCGAATCTGTAACAGTTTGTCTGCCGAGAGTTTGGACGAGAATGTCTGTCAAACTCAGTCCTAACAGACCATTAGTCAACTATGAGGCACTCCTTGACAACAATCATCTGACATGCAAAGAATGTGAAGAGCCTGCAAAAGTCGATCTGGCCTAACAAGGCACTTGAAGGTGCACCGAGTCCCAGGCCCTGATTTAGACTAATTTCAAAGTCAAACAGCTTATGTAATTACCTTAAGGTTACAACTGTTTTAACTGTTTGTTTTTTTTTCAAAAACAACTTATCATCCGTGCACATAGCTGTGACCGACACTGATACTAAGTGATCCTGTGGCTGGTTTCTTAAAAGCCGATTAGAGCTAATACAGGATCAAAATTTCTCCTTCAACCAAGATGGATTCCAAGTTTCAAGGTCCAACTGCTGATAGCAAAATTGAGTAAGTGATTTGTGTTTTAGCAATACTTCTAAACTGAGTTCTGGCCAGTAAATTGAGATCGGAACTTTGCAAAAATCTAACCTTGAGCTATGCATAATCCTTGGTTGGCGCTACTAGTCGGCTCAGTTTTGACGAACCGAGCACCGGTCTTTATAAAACTACTTTTTCTTGCTGGATTTTTCAGACCGACATTGTCGGGAAGAGATATGCATGCTAAATATATCTCTGCAACTAACCGGGATTAAGCTTGGTTATTGCTTTGGTTTCTCGCCTTCAAGTCCATCGTTAGAAAGTCGTACCAGTACTTAACATACACCTCGCCTATATTTACCAAGCGTTTTCGGAAAGGCTAGAAACCGAAAAGCGTGGGAGTCTACGTCGTTTAAAAAAAAGACAAGAAAAGCTATTTGAAATGACTAGCCGGGGACAATTGGGACGACCCGGGTGATTGTATGTAGGTATACGAAAATCAGCCTTTTAATAGACCGGAGGTACAAAAACATTTAGAACCTCGTATCTTTAGCAAAAGTATTAAAAACATATTACGTTTAGAAAGTAACACGACTATCTAGTAAGAATACTTCTGTGTGCTTGTAAATCTCAGAAAGTCAGGCTTACAGTAGACTGAAATAAACAAATGGAACAAAAGACTAATAGAACCATAGCGACATAGTTTTAACATTTCAAACAATTAATATCTCACTAACACTTTATTAACGCGTCCAATGAGCAATTATATGAAATGGAGTCTTCAATGCTTTCAAAGAAATAGAGAAAGCGCTCCTATTGTTATTTAAATTGACTGACAAAATTAACGCATTCTATAAACTAGTTGTACATGCTTTGAACTTTTCCTCCGGAGAGGTCTTGAGTTGAAGGAGATTCGCACTGTCAGTTTCCAGTGTGCAGATGAAACATTGTACTTGGTTGGTCGATAAGCAATGGAAATGGTCGAACGAAGCCGGTAGGTGCGTTTAAGTATGATGACCACAGAAAAAAAACAATTTTTTGAACCTTCAATTGGTGTCAAAAAATGACAGGTTCAAATTGCTAATTTTCCTTGGGCCCAGCACAGTAGCAGTTTCAAGTTTATTTGTGCTATTTCAGGTGGTTGGAGTTTAAACGTTTACTGGGATGGTAAACTGCCAGAATCCATCCATTTACCCCGCGAATCAGTTAAGCCTATTCACTGTGTTGTTTTCTGGTCTGCGTAACAATTAAGGCTGCAACCTCTAGGACTGACGGAGCCACTACATGCACATACTAGGTATTTTATGAGAGCTGTTCTGCGAACAGAATTCCTACACACATGGAGATTTGAGCAACTTCTACTCACAGGGTAACAAGAGCGAGTAGATAATAAATTCGTTATCGGCAATCCTTTGCTTGTATTGTTAGTTTGGACACATTTTTACTGAATGTTTTTGTGTTTAAGTTCATCGAATTGTTAATTCGGTTCATAATCGTTTTCAGCATTGATTCAGTATTTCTTCGATAAGGTATTCAGATATTCCTGTTCCAGTTGCCAATCGAGCGCACCGTCAGTCAGCAAATCTACTCGCGAAAATATTTTATCGTTCTCACGAAACTAGGTGTACTGCCTTTTACCTTATAACAATACTAGCTTCCAATCACTCTGGTATCTCTGATTTATTCCCAATATCCTATAGAACCGTCATATCAGGTTTGGCATCTGTTTTTATTCAACATGTTCACTCAGTACCATTGAACTGCAGCGAAAGGGTGAGTTCGTTTTTTCACAGTATGCAAACTATATTTTTCGGAAACCAGGTTTTCCGTACACCTAACAAGATTTGATGTACGGCAAACGTTTGAACTACCTAAAGCTGGTTTCCAAAAAACCGCTAGTGTCGCCGCTGTCGTCGAAAAAGGTGTTCGGTGACAGAGGCGACTATACGGAAACGTACTGTGACTTGAGCGACAGTAGTGACAGCGGCGACAAGAATCGTCGTAGTTGCCGAGGTAGAACAAATTCGATCTCGGCGACAGTGGCGACTACGAGGAAACCACTTTTTGCCTTTAGTAAGGACGGTAGCGAGGAAAAATGAGCCCCAGAGTGTACTGCGCGCAGTGCACTGATTTGAGTGCAAAAACGTACGTGTTTCATTACATTCAGACCAAAATGGCGTTCGGTGGAGAGGTAAATATCGTGTCCAAAAGTATAATTGATTATACAATGAGTATATAGTAACTAGAATTGAAGCATTTATGGAAGTGCTACCGGGTCTTGGTTTTAAATTGTATCGATGTATACGTTTTTAATATGCGAATTCCGCGTGGTCACAGGCATTTTGTACTGCGTGATTGAAAACTTATAAACATATGCTGTCGACCTCGAGATTCGGGTGCTAAAACGATCCATTCCCTGGCGAACACTACCGCAAGCAAATGCTAGGCTACTTGTCAGAAGGTTTATGTATTTCCTTCTCCAATGATGTGAATTCGACTCCTGCAAGGTCGATCGAAGAACGTGCAGAAAAGGTGCCAAATATTGGTGATGACTAACAAACCCACAAACTATTGCGCAGATGGCGTCAAATATACCCCCAAACCCGTTCGGGTAAGTGAATCCGGACAAAGATCTACATCAAAGAAGAACAAAACAACCTTCAATGATGATAGGAATATGTTTCTCAATACATGAAGATGAATTCCTGGTCGAAAATCGGAGAAAAATTAAACTTGAGCCCCGCTTACTGTATCATCATCTTCTCCTGCGCCGTATCACCACTAGAATACGAGAAGCATGCTTGAAGTCATGATTCTTGCATGCGCAGCCTCCATTTTGCTTTCAACTTCGCGTCAGAGTTATAAGTCTTTCCCAGGCTCCTTCTCCGAGGTTCTAAAACTGGACGACAGCGCCGATCATATGGAAACGTGTAATCGCTTGTGCCGGTGTCCAACAAGTTTCTTGACGACAGTGGCGACACAACTGATTATACATAAAACAACCTTAAACCTTCTTTCAAAAGGATAACTTCAGAGTTCAACTTGTTTCCCGCAATGTTGAATTTATCTCACTAATTCTGCATAATTTCTACTGATTACTGCCCCTTGGCTCTGTGCTGATACACTTAATTTTGTTAATAGAGGAACATTTAATTTTTGGCCCAAAGCTAAACGTTCTTCAATTCTTTCAATAACGTGCTTCAGGATCGAAAGCCTCACATGCGATTTTAAAACCGTATTTCTTTGGTGGTGCCCTTGACTAACTAGTAACCTAGGTAACATTCATTTCTTAATTGCTTTAACTGCTTTCGAATTAGATATCCCTTTCCAAAAACATTTAGTTCATGGAATTTAAGTGAACTTCATAAGCTAATATTTTCTGACTTATTCAAGCAAATAACCCAAGAATTTCCAAAAACAAAGTTCATTGATCTCAGTTAATGCATGCATCCATAAATGCAAACCAAGACAGCATGTTTCCTGGACTTTCAAGGTAGCAGTCAGAGATATTCAGTCAGCTAATTTCGCACGTCTTGTTTAAGTAAATGTCTTAACTTCAGAAGGAAACTCAGTTTTTGTTAGGTTGTATCCAGCCCCATTTTTTCAGTTTTTAAACAAATGGAGCAAAAATACCGGTACTCCACTCTACCCAGTCCATCGTCGGCATACTTTCTAGGCTTTTAAGCTTGCTTACCAGTTGATTCAAACTCTGTGCAGAGCTTTTTTAAATCTTTCCATTTAAGTCGCATCAGTAGTTTAACAGCGATCTATGAAAACTTTGCGCCAGTTGGAAAATCAAAGTATCTAACTGGGCCAGGATAAATGAGTGAGCAATTATGATCAGCATAGTGAAAAGTACGCTCGAATGGTGTTTGAAGGGATCATCCGTGAACTAACTCTTGACGGCAGTACAAAGAATCTAAGAACGAAAGGGAACTGTTCTTTTGACCATGGATATTTTATTCTGGAAGATTTCTTAGCGCATCTCTCTGATGTGATATTCATTCTGCGTAACGTTGCCTGTAAATAAATTCCTCTGGGACTAAGTTTCCAAAAGGTAGAGAAGCAGATGATTGGCAACTGCTACCAAAGACTGTATACGCGTTCCACTTTGTTCCACATCGGCCATGGGCAATTCTCACTATCGAGTTCATACTGAAAGAAGAATCTGCCAATTTGGAAACTGCAGAAAAAGTAAAATCTTGAAATTTGTCCTAAATAGTTCCCTAGTTGTATTTTCCCGGATTTTGAGAAACAAGTTCTTAAAAAAAGTGCAGTTTTGCCTTGTGAAACATACTGTCTTTGCTTGCATGCAGACTTTTGAGAGAGAAACAATGACTAATTGTTCTTTTGTGCATGCAGTAAACCGAGATATGCTTTTTTGTTTTGGGTCATATGCTTGAATTAGTCAGAAGATATTAGTTGAAGAAGTTCACCCAAAATCTATGAATCGAATGCCGTTAAAATGGGTTTTACGGAGGCGGTGGTCTAATCTGAAAGTAGTTAAAACAATAATTACAGTTACTATGAATGTTACCATGGTTATTAGTTAGTCAAGGGTGACCACCAAAAGATATACCAATAATCAATATGGTGGAAATCAGCCGATCCCCAGGGTTTTTTTTTCATTTTTGAGTTGGGTAATTGTATGACCGAGACTAATTGTTCTTTTATTAATTGGGCAAATCCAGCCTTTTCCTCTTACAAGACTGTCAGTTGAAGCTTGAACCGTACTACGTGGGATATAAAAACAGTTTTAGAAAGTTGTTAAGTGAGCCCCTGAAAACAAAAGAACGAAAATTCGGCTACTTTCCATTTGTCGAAACTGATCTGCCCGAGAGAACCGCGTTTTCATTGGAAAGGTCGAGGTGCACAAGCGAAGTTAGCGAAATTCCCGCGCTTCCCGCACAGGTCAGGAGAACAGAACTGTGCGGCTCTAAACTATAAGTAGCGGACATGCAACCCAGTTCTGCCAACTGTTGTGTTCCATTCGAGAACTAACCAGTCTTCCTGGCAGGCAAACCTAACAAATAAAAACAGCTTTTACCCTGGACTTTATATAAACGATGCTTCATGTTGAAGTCTTCGGAAATAATTGCGAGCTGTTGCAATTAAATCAATAAGCTTCGCGTTCTCAAACTTTGCCAATTCTATCACTTTTCATCGATAGTAAACTCCTCCGCAAGCAACTCGGCAGTCATTTCAAGCTCACTATAATTAACCATAATTCGGCTTTATCTGTCCTTTTCCATTGCTCTTCAGAGTTGCCTGGGGAGTGAGTTACCAAGATAGCCAAATTGGAAACAATCGCGAAATTTTTTAAATATATGTAGCTGATATACTCGATGCCGCCACATCGCAGGCAGATAAACACGTATAGGAACTTGAATTTTAGGTTTTCAGTGAAACTTTGCATTATAAAACTTTCTCACAGAAAAAAAGCTTAATAAGTGTTTCGTATACAAGTAAGAAAAAGGCAAAAATACAGCACAGTTTAAATCGGTTGCTATTTAGCTTCAGTACTGAACATCAGCTAATTTTCACAGCAGTTTTAACAATACGGTGTCCTTTATGCACCATTCAAGCTGGTATTTCTGTCATGCGACATTTGAACAAACAACTTTCACATATACAGACATTCAGTCATCAACAACAAACAATGCTTTCTTTTATTATTAAGTTTAGGAAAACAGATGCCTTCTCTCAATTGAACTAATTGAGTCAGACAGTAATAAATAACCAAAAGGTGTGTTGCTCGAATTTAACTAGGTTTCTCCGCCGGTTACGAACTCAGCACTGGCTGGACGCGCTTGTAGAAGGCAGAAAATGAGTAGGATTTAGACATGATCCGTCCCTAGTATCCTGTCGGCCTGACGCAATGGTGTTGCTAGTCGTACACAGGCTTGACACCGTTGGAAGAAGAGCTGTGCTAAAGCTTTTCAGTCAATACAGAATTTACTTATGTTTTTTACCAGGCTTATTTAAGTATTTTTGCAGGCAATTTATCATCAAAGAAATTCCCTCTGAATTCATTACGGCAAAACCCCTTTTAGAAATGATAATGAACAGATGGAAAAATTTCTGTTATATGAACTGCATTGATATTTGACTACTTAGCAGAGAATGCAGACTTTGAGGATACTGCGGCGAGAACACTGCATTAACTCTCCATTACACGCACACTCCGTGTATTGTCACCGCTACAAAAGGTTGAAAACACAGCTGATGAGCAAACAAAGAGGTGTCCAGTTCTGTTCAAATTCAAACTGCAACTGTGAATAGAGTCAAAAATGGCAGATGATTACACGATCATTACTGCCAGCTTCAATTTCCAGAATATAAATGAAAAGTTTCATTGATTAAGCAAAAAGGCACAGCGCATTAAAAAGCGGACTATTTGCAGGAACGTTTTTTGCTACACATTATATCTTGAATTTTATCAAATCGATAGATTGAATGGTTTAGATTGAACATGTTTAAAAACGCGTTCAACACATCGCTTTTTACTGCCTCGGGAATCCAAGAAACGAAAGAGGTTGATTGACATTAATGTGCAGACAAGAAAAGGGGATAGGTTTGATTAAATGATTTAAGGCTTTTTAAAAGATCCAAAACCGCAGTTTTGAGTACGTGATTCTTTTTGGTCGAGGCAGACCTAAATTGTTAAGAGAAATTGCCCGTTTTTTAGTGTAAAACACTCGAGTTTGAGTGAGGAAACTGAACAGCCAGTGAGCTGCCATTTGAACAGCTTCTCCGCAAAATTTTATACGATTCATATGTTAATGCAAAAGTCATTGAGTGCTTATCGCGCATCTGAACATTTTATAGGAAGTTTCCGAAACTCTTTTATCACAGCCACAGAAAGCCGCAAGTCTTAAATCCTAGGAGAACGCGTGTGCCTTGAACAAATATTTATGATTGAAAGTGTTTAGAGTGATTTTCCCCTTTTAAAAAACGTTTGTACAAGATCTTAACCTTACATCCGATTGCTGTTAAGGATTGGCAGCGGTGAGGAAATCGTTCTCATGGAGTTCCGTAGCCCAGATATTTGGAGCCGTCTTGTCTGTTTGCAGTATATTTTGAGGTGCTTTTTCGACCTGCTTCCCGGAACAGGTGACAACTAAAATCATTAGTAAAATATGAGTTGCCTAATTGTTTATAAGTGATATTGAAGACTAGAGTCTCGCGATCGAGGCAGATAATTCGAGACCAGAACCACAATGGAAGGGTCGTACTGAATCAAACCAATTTATTTCCTCCGTGATATCACAAAAACGTCCTCTTATTACCTGCAAGTCTTATTTCTTGCTTGTTGGGCGTGATCAGTCAAAGGTAAGGGAACGGCTTTGTTTAGGTCTTGATTTATTTCGAGAAAAACTCTTTAAAATATGCTATCATTTCCAACCGATCGAATTGACTTGCAAAGAAGATATGTGTTCTGTTTTTCTGTTGTCTTACCGTGTCTTGGCTGCTGCTATTTTGTGGTCGCCGTTTGTGATTTCTGCCATGACCGGTTACAAAGGATCACTGCAGTTGTTTGGGAGAAATCGGCGAGCGCGCAAAGGCTGATTGCAACGGTACGTTCTTTTTATAGAATTTCTCCGTGTAGCACCAGCAGTGCTAAAAATATCACAACACAACTATGAACATTAAAATGAGGTGTTTGAACACACTATTATTAGACCCTTCTGATCTAAAGCATTTGCCGATCTTAATGTAAGGCGTTTCGCCACAGAACAACTTTCGCGTCAATAAATAATGCAACAGGTCATAAGTCCTTGCTTTTTATGCCCCTATGACCACTGAGCCTTAATCACAGTAATAGTAACTTCACTTGAACATGTTTCTCACCCGGAACTTTGAATACTAACCTTGAAAACCATTTATACCAGGAAAAGGAGGGGCCCTGGACAATGAAACTCCTGTTCTCGGAACTAAGACGTTTTACTTCCAGTCTTATGGCGGAGGAAGAGTTTAAATAGAATTTGTTGTGTGCGCTATCAAGTCAAAAACAGACCAAGGCGCTTTAAATGAAATCACAGTCATAAAAAGCACTAATAAATAGGAAAACCATAATGATTCTGCACCACATTTATACATTTATTGTAATACAACGATTTTATATATGATATAACTGGTTTAACCGAAATGACTGGTTCGTACAAACACAGGCCGCACTTAAAGCGCACGGAACAGATACAATACACGATGCGAAATCAATGTTTTCTTAAATAAACGATTATATGTGTTAGTGTTCCGAAAATTAATAAAATTCTCTGTTAGGGGTCAGAACAAAACAAGACATGTAACCTTTGTTTATTCCCAGCTTTGACTTGAAATTTACATTAGACAAACTCTACATTTGTGGTTTAATCAAGAGATATGCATTAGAGAAAAAGAAATACCCAAATTCAAGTGAATTACTTTTCAAGATCAGAGATACAAACGTAGTAATTTCCTTATCTGGTAATAGAGCGATAAGAAAACAAGTGCATGGGTAAAACCTACTGTATATTTGCTAAGCATATGTTATATTTTAGACTTCTTACGATATTTGTGCAGTCGATTCTACCTTAACTTGATCCGCTAGATGGTAAGATGGCTCGAGCTCTGGTCTTTGGTCGCACTGGTCAAGGAGATACTTGTATTTTGAACTGAAAATTTAACATCTAAGTTTTAGATCGTTTAAAAATTTTAGAAACACGAGCAGTTTCAAAAGTTAGACTGCGTGGAAAAGATTTCATCTGGTCTAGGCTTTCCATTTATTTTTCTGGTGCTTTGGCTGAATAAGTACGAAAAAATTGAACTAGCGCTCGAGCTCGACTCATTCTCAGGCCACATGCTTTTCAAACATTTCATCTCAGACCTCCCCTTTGTCCAATATAGAGATTTAACCATTTAAAATCGAAACAATGGCTTTATTTTTTCTTAGTGATCTTTTTTCGTATACATAAATATTTATGTTTGCAAACACACGCTTTTAAAAGCAATGTTTACTGCAGCATTGAGTTTCGTTAAACTTCAATTACAAATCCACAACAAGCTTAAAACCTTTCCATGTGTTGCGTCCAATAAACTAAAAGAATTCTTCCGACCTGGATAGTTCAACTCTTTATTCAGATTTTTCCTGCCAAACGTTGAAATTCTTGCATGATTCCGCTCTTGGAAGAAGAGCGCTATACAATCAAAGTACTTGATACTGGGATATTGTTTGGATAAAATGGGAAAGCAAATGAATGGCTTAAGAACAAAGCCGCGGGGACAATAGAGACTGGGATACTACCCATCAGCTGTTCTGTTGATTTCCTGTTTAAATGTCATGATTTCATCTCAGAATTAATGCGCCATTTGATCAATGAGGAGAGAGCTAGAATCTACGGAAATGAGTGCTTTCATCCAAACAAAGATTTTCAGACATGTTTCTTTCTCGATCTAGAAAGGAGAGTAAAGCTGATAAACTCGTTCCTTGACAGACAAGGGACTTCCTCGAATAACAACGAAACAAAGATCATTGAAAGAAATCGATTATAGCCTTTATTTCAACAAATACGAACACTGAAGTCACAAATGCGCTCTGTTACTCAAAAGATCGTGTATTAGATCTTCAGTTCAAATTCACGATTTGGAATGATATGACACAAAATATCCTTTACTTTCGTGAGGAAAATTGGCTTTACGCTTTACGTGCCCTCAGGAAGGCCATATAGAGTTCTGCACCAACGCGTGCCGGCCTTATTGTCTTCAAGAGTAGAAACAAAACCCTTTTCTCTTCTAATTACAGCTACCTGCGAGCAAAACTTCTGTTTACGGCTTATGAATATCCGTAAATTGTTGGAACTCCAAAGAATACTCGGTTGTTCTCGAACGGTTTCAGCTAAAGTAAAGCATCGGTCAGCCTTCTATTGAATTCGTATCACGAAGCACGTATTGCACAAAAAACAATACCTTTTTAGTTTATTCGAACTATTTTTCTCAGGTGAGTTTCCAGAGGAGTTAGTAACAGCTTGCTTCGCCATGGGCCTCATCATTTATCGCATGACACGTGTCATATATTTCTATTTCAGTTCTTCGACAGTTTCAATATGAACAAATGACAGGCTAAATTTCTTCTTTGTTCAAAGTTCAGTTTATACGAGAAAATCCACACTTTTTAACCGTTTTTTAATAGATCTCTCGAACTAGCACGTGGCAACTAAATTTTTAATGAGATTAGCGGTAGTGTTTCGCCATATTTACGAAAACAGACATTTAAAAGATACAATATGGCCTCACATGATCAAAGTTGCTGTGTTAGAAAACGAAACGTTTCTACAGTTTATTTGACAGGTCGGTAGTTTCGTTTTGGAGGTCACCGAAATCACAAACTGATTCGAACGACAATTAGCAACGGGATTCTATTGAATAATATTATTATATTGACAGAAACACATTATTAGCCTATTGTTACGAAATGCTTTAAACACAATTTAATTGGCAAACCTAAAATGGAAAAGTAAACAGAAATTTCATTCTTAATTATAAGAGCCGGCAGTGAGGGAAAAATTGTCGAGAGTTATTTCTAAAGTTCACCTGTCTATTGTAGGTTGTGTTTTAATCTGAAAATTCTGCTGTGATGAGCCGAACTCAAAACTGACTGTCATGTGCTCTTAGAGCAAAACACCGCAAGATTTAATAACGATTATGAGAAATTTGTAAATAAATCTGCGACAAATCGTCTTTTCTAAGTCGCTCGTCTTGTAAACATTTCATCTTGAAATACTAGGTTGACAGAGCACGTCATCCCTTTCATACAGTTGATGATCTCCTAAATATCGGATAATGCTTGCATTTTATGTTATATCGACCAATTTTTTTCGGAATCTTGAACGTAGTTTGACCAGCTAACCCATACAACGCTTAAGTTTAGTCTGGATCAGTTTTAATTAATAGAAAAATTCCACCCTAGGTTTTCTTAATTTTGTGACAGACAACAAAGAAAAGTACTAAATTTGATTCTATGAGAACGCAAAAAAGTGATTTTCAGGAAGTTTCCAAATTTCGCGATTTTTCTGCTGAGCAATTTTTGAAAATGTGTTTGGGTTTCGGCTTCAGTTCTACTTTTATTGCGAAACTTACTCCTTCTCTTTTTACGGTTTTTCGCTCGTTCTTAAATATTAATAACACTGAATACAGAAAGATCAATTAGGACAAAGTATTTTTTAAAGAAAATCTTTCTTGATCAGTTTTTAATTCTCATTTGATCTGGAGAACAAATATTTTGGGTCGTAGTGACAAAACGCACATGCAAGGAAACATGTTGAAAAACTCGAAAAGATTCTGGGAGGTAGCGAAGTATATTTGTTTTCGTATTTGACAATTAGCTTGTATTCTGCTCCAATTATGTTCCAAGAAAGCGGACAATAAAATTTCTACTGGCAAATCGATTCAGTAATAATTCATTGGCATTGCGACGAAGGAAGAAAAATGCTGATTACAGTCGCTAAAGTGAGATTATATCGTTATTTTTGCGTCTTCTGAATTGGCAGCCCCTTTAACCATCTTTTACACAAGTGGGGCTCCTTCGCCTAACGAAATGGTGATTTTTCTTCTATTCTGTCACCACTGGATTTTTCCAAAGATCAATAAACCAGCAATGTGACATAATTAATATTGAAGTGGACAAATGGAATATGTTTATCTCCTTGTGGATCAAGGTGAAATGCACAATGTTGCTTTGTCAGTGAGCACCTTGTGAATTTGCTT
This sequence comes from Parazoanthus swiftii, assembly GCA_025403585.1. Taxonomy (NCBI): domain Eukaryota; kingdom Metazoa; phylum Cnidaria; class Anthozoa; order Zoantharia; family Parazoanthidae; genus Parazoanthus; species Parazoanthus swiftii. The sequence goes on from JAOBYE010417754.1 coordinate 23,073, forward strand.
TCTAGGCACCGGGCTCGGTAACTGATGCCTTTCAAAAGGAATTCACAAGGCGAGAGTGCATTGTCTTACCTGCGAGGGCCCAGCGGATTATGGTATAAAAGGAGGATTCGACGATAATTTGGACAAAACTGAAGATAGGGCACAAGCAACTGCAGTTGTTTGGCTGAATGCAAGGGAACAAATACGATACAACACTCTTTGAAATTGGTTGAACGATGTCTACGCAGGGCAGAGCATTAGTTCCAATATTATTGCTTGTACAAGTGGCGACATCTGTAGATACTGTGGAAATGAACTTCGACGGCTCAAGCTTTGTAACTTATGCGTTAAAATCGCCGCTTAGATCGGTAGACGAGATCTACTTGTTGTTTAGAAGTATCAAGCCTTCGGGTCTCCTTTTACATGCCGCTGGAAGCACAGGTGATTTCGTCACGTTGGAACTACTTCGAGGAAAGCTTAGGTACGTTTTTGTTTAAAGTTTCATTTTTATCTAAGTTTATCTTGTAAACTTTGCATAAAATATGTTTGATTAACCTAGTGAAAATGCTACCTAAGAAGGAAGACTATAGCTTCAGTTTTGCACCACAGCATTTGATAAAAAGTTGTTGGTTGAAATTAAGTCGTTAGACAAGAATCCAAAAAAACGGATTCTGCTATACACTAAAATTGATAGTTTTTCAGAAAATTGCGGTAATTATAACTAATTTTATGGTTGAATTTAACAAGGATACATACAAATCAAGGTACCAACCAGTAAAACAACTACATTCAGAGAAATTTAAGTAAAATACTTAGCTTAGAATTTACTTTTTGCCTCTTTCCCGTGGTAACTGAGAAATACAATACTATCTCTGCAACGATATAGTTTATTTTGTATCAATCAATAAATCCGCTTCTAACAATTTTTCTCACACTTGGGTTCGTTCTTTTTGTAAACAACTTCCACATTAGAGTTCCAAAATCAGAGTCCGCTCAAACCGTCAATGTTAGAAACTTATGTCCACAAAAAATGTAATTTCCGCCCTCTGCAAAATTGCGCGCTTTCGCGTTAACATTTCTGTTTATTTTAGGTCCATGTTCGTGAGTAGACCGGTCATTGTTTTTACGTGTGCTTGTTGGAAAGAAGTTTCCAATTGTTGATGTGTAAGAAGTTTCAGTGTGTTTTGAGCTTTATATAACCATTGATCATGAATGCCACCACCGCAACTTTAAAATTCATTGGCGCCTTGCAGGCGGTTTTAAAAACATCGTTTAACTTCAATTCCAGCCAGTAAGCTACAGCGGACATTTCCTTCACCTCCTGAAATTTACATACTCAGTCTATCTTTCAATATTCTAAGCAACACCTTATACAAATGTAGAAAGAAGTGGTCTCCACACTAAAATGCAAGAGCGCACGAGCGTCTCTTTGAACATTGTGCTATTTGCACCTGTGATTAGCTTCTATTGCGCATGCGTGCTTGGTTGTTCATGGTTTGCTATTGACAAATCCATTTTCTATTACTTTCTTGCTCTGTTTATAATCTTGCAACAATACACCTCCTAGTTTTCTATTCATCTATAATCTATTGGCTTTTTATGTGCAATAGACAAAGTTGTTACATGCAGAAAAAAGCTTTGGGAAATAATCAAAATCTCAGTAGTAGTCCTGTAGAATCCCGCGTTAAATTTTTAGATTTTTTTGTGGATGTCTAAGACTTTAATGGTTCAAGGACTAAGCAAGGGTTCAAGTAAGCAGATCAATCTTCTCCATACCTCAAAACAAAAATAAGAAGACGGGTATAGTTATGAGAAGCCATAACTAAATAAATAGAACTTTTTCAAAGGTGTGGGTGAGGAGTCTTGCTAGCGGTCCCTTTTGGGTTTCAAAATGAACTGATGATCAGAACAGATTTGTCATTTATTTCAGCAGCACTATAATTGTCTGTTCGGTTTTCATTTTCAAACGTAGGATGTTGAGAACAAGGTTTAACACCTATGGTGACTTTGAGAACGAAGTTAGAACTGCGGAAGCCATACTTCTCAAAAAGTTAACAAGAATCAGCCTCGGTTTCAAACCCTAAAATAGACATTCTTGTATAAAATATTAAAAGTGTAACGGAAAACAGTGATTTTTAAGTTTTTCTTCGCAACTTCAATTTGAAAATAGTAGCTTTCAAACTGAATTGTTGAGCAGTTTCAAAAGCAGCATAATACGTAACATGATTTACAGCAATAGATCCCGTTGTTAAGCAACGGAGGACGAGGAAGGCTTTAAAAGACAAAGAAAAGACGGGGAAAAAATATCGAATTGTAACTTCATTATGGATTTTTAATAAACAAGAATTTTATCAATTGGTTGGTACAGACAGATTAATGAAAAGAGAGTTAACAGGAGATGACATCGCTTTGTTCGTCAAACTATTTACCTGAATTAAAAGTTATGAGTTAAATATTATTGCAGTAAGTAAACAATGTTGTTTTGATAGCCCTTCAGACAAACGAGCTACAAACAAACTGCTGTTATTAAAAAGTTAATGCTATTTTAGTCCGGTCGAGTGAATGAGTGCGACAACTGAATCTTTCGCTTCGTTATTCCATCTATGTAATATATACAGATGATACTGGGTGAATTATCGAGTGCGTTAGTTGATTTTCTCTGAAAAATAACTCTCTACACGCAAACTCTAATGTGTCATCGGTGATGCATGTCTATAATGTTCTTACGCAGAAAAGAGAAATGAAGCTTCAGATAAAATCTGTATTCTTAATTAGCTGAACTTCACTAAAACAGCAATTGTATGTTCTTCGCTTATGATCTTGAGCTTCCACTCATATATTATTTCAATTTAACAACTAAAGCAGACGGGACTAATTCCCAACAACTGCAGATTATGTGGTGTTGTTTGGCTCGACTAAAAAGCCTTACGAGACGAATTTTCCAAGGAAAGACTAATGGAAGCAACCCTCAAATATAGAAGAAGACTACTCATTTTGGTTGACCACACATTTCGATCGTTTCCTTTGAGGAATGTTTACGAGGCTTACAATTTCATTTGATGTGGTTGGGTCAAGGGGAGTGACAAAGTTTGCATTTGCATAAAAAAAAACTTTGTTTTAATTTTATCTCCAGATTTTCCCATACATAATCTTTAAGACTTTTGCGGCGTGTACATTTTTGTCACAAATTCTTTTGGACCCTCCCCCCTAAAAAAGTATCGAATAGTCAGTCCTGAACCAGCTGATGAACTGATTCTCTAAAATGACCACATTGATTTGCCAAGATAAAATAAAAAGATATTTAAAACCACTGGAGATGACGTAATTCTTATAAACTACATATTAAAGTTGCTAATAATATGTCGCATCACCTGTCACGCTACATTCCACAGACACAGTCCATTATTGCAGACAAAATAACATCATTCTTGCTGATGCCTGATAACTTGAAAAACATGTCCCAACGTTTGCAAAATGCCCAAAAAACGGGAAATTTTAAAAGGCTGAAAGTCACCTTCAATTTCGAAGTTACAATGAAAACAGCACGCCTTGGAGAGAAAAAAATACTGAATTAAAGAAGTTGCCATAAAATGTTAGAAAGAGTCGCGAACTTCAATGCTGGTTAACCAAACCGTCCAGATTTTGTACTAAAAAACACTATTGGGAAGAATTTTTCTTTCCCCTGGTCAACAGGATTTAGAGAGTGTAAGAAAATTGCTCAGGGAACGACCAGTTGAGTATTTGTGATAAAGAATACGGTAGGTAGACAGGGGAGAAAACTTCTGAACAAAGAATTTGCGCAAGCCATAAAACAATTACAAAAAAGAAGAACACGAGGTCGAGGTCAAAATGTAACAAGTAAAATGTTCTCAAGAGTATGTTGTGGAAAGCAGGTCATTCCACTCGGATCAAACAAAGACTGGCTCTTAGTTGCGGTTCAATTAAACCTACAAATATGTAGTTAAACAGCGAGCCCACTCGCAATCGACTTCTGCTCTCGCGCTCCGATTTTCTTAGATTTGAATATAGAGCGCGAGTAGTGCTAGAACGAAAGAACAGAAAACTCTCAGAGAAACAAGACAAAGATGGAAGCGAAAAAAGACGCGAGTTTAAAAAAGACAATTGCTCGAATTAATTAATGTTATATTAATATGAATGTGATAAGATAAAATGATCTACAGGGAAGAATTTAGTTAATGTTACATGACTTACCGTGAACAAAACCATACGCAAAGAAACTTTCAAAAGGAAGCAAAATGATCGACAAATAAAATTTGCTACATTTGCTAAAATTTTAAATTTTAGCAAAGTTCAAAGGCGGACTTCCAGGTTTTGCTTCAGGCAAAGAAATATAAAGCAGGGAAGAATTTAATTAATGTTACGTGACTTACCGTTAAAAAAGTCAAAGCCAAAAAGAAAGCAAAAACACCGACAAATAAAAGACAAATCAGCACTCCAATTTACCCAAACATCCGTGCTCGCGTGCATGCAACAGGAACTCGTAACCAGTCCCGCCCGAGCGAGTCCCAAGTCGAAAATCCGGAAAGAGGACAAATTATCTGTGGGAACGAACAACTATGGGTTTCGCTGCCAAGCTAAAATGTTATATGGAGTGATTTTCAGAAGTAAAGCTGAATTAACCCTGAACTATCTCCTTACAGTCGAGTAACTCCACGTTCACATTTGCATTTTTAATAAGATACATCCAAACGTTTGTTGCATTAATTTATATTGAAGGGAAAATTAGCATAGAAATTAGCAAGAAAACTGAGACTATTCCTTTTTATTTTTTCTTTCTTTTTTCTTTTCTTTTTTTGGTTGTAGCTTTTCGTATAACCTGTATATCTGTGGAACTTTTCATTTTCCATTATTCTTATCTAGAAAGTGTCTTAGCAGTGCTAAATCACCAAAATAGCAATGTATGTACATACAACAGATACACCACCAAATATATCATTGTGTACATATATCGTGGCTATTGTTTGAGGGCACTGGACCATGCACTTGCAAAGCACGCGAGTGATTGAAAACGAAGGATCCTGTTTCCAGACCTTTCCACGTGCATCTTCGTGTTCTTGATACAAGCAAGAAGTTCAAATTTTAGCTTTATAAACTGACGAACAATCCGGTTTATTTTCGCACACTGTAACAGTTTATAAGCGATAATGCAAATTGCATGTACACGTGTATTCAGAAATAAGGCAAACCAGTTTGTGACAAGAAATCCGAGGTTGATGAGGATTCTGTGAAACGTGAACAAGGCGAAATCTACCCGATGGAAGAGAGGGGTTATTAAGCACTGCTTCCACGAGTATGAACTGCTCATGCAAATAAAAATTGTAACAACTGGAGAAAGCGAAACCTCTCTCTTTCTTTCTCTCTCAGTAAAGCATGTTAACAGGAAAGGGTTCTCCTGAAAGAAAGAAAACGTCTCGAATACCAAATTAGTACCTATTTTCAAATGCTTGTAAATCTATTGCCTTTTAACGTTTTAAGTTTAAGTAAGGTTTTCACTGAATTGAGGCCGACGGATAGCAGTTTAGTGAATTTTAATTAGTCTTTGAGAACTCAAGGTGACTTTTGCGTTAATTGGCCTAACCGTATCCCCATTTTACTCCCCCCCTCCTTTCCTGGACTTTAAAACAAAGCCATTGAGCTTATTTAATAATCCTGTTGGTAGACGCGTGTTAACTGGGGCTGTGCAGGAGTATAAGCGCCTGTATTTACAAAAGAACGATCGAAACTAATTGAAACTAACCCTCCATTTCTCCCTCCCCTCCCTCTAACTCACTCTTGCACCTCTCTCTGTTTCTATGGTCAGACCTCGTTATACCTTCCGTTGAGAACGTCGATCTTAGCTGCAACTAATCTTCACCTTTTGTCTGCGTTGAAAATTGCGTGATCGAGGTGTTACAGGGCCGTAGCAAGGGGTAGGGCCGGGGGGGCCCATGCCCCCCCCCAGTTTTTTCCCCAGCAAATGTGTCAAATGTATCAAGCACAGAAAATTGCTCCAAGTTTGAGAAAAACTTGTCATATTTTACTAGTTTTAGACACTCTGATTTTGTTTCAAATGGC